>JASKGO010008541.1:0-71572 GCA_030556065.1 Holobus sp. GC000080 | reverse complement strand
TAAAGTCATTAAAATAAGCATAAATTTCAATGGAATTGCTAGTTACAACAGTTTATTTTATTAATTTCTTTATATATTTCAAGTGAATTCATGCAGTTAATGATTTTCAGAATAGAAAAAGTCTAATTACGTGCAAATATTTGCAGAAATCCTTGAAAGCACAAAGCGTTATTGCTTGATTGTGCTGGAAACGAAATTAAAAAGCAATTAGAAAATAATTTTGAATTGACGATTATTAGCAAAAGAAACAGTGGCGCCCTCAAATGGCATTGATCAGTGATTTAGGTGGGTTTCTGTTGGCAGTAGTGCATTGCTGAATGCCGGATTCCCTCAACATGGCTTCTTCAGGTTAGTACACTCTTAGTTTGTCACGTGTAAGTGGCTTTAAAAATACCCGCTATTAGTCTAATTTAAAGCTAGAATTGATAAGTAGCTGTAGCGTTAATTCGAGGGCTGTGTGGTTTGCGTGTGTGGGAATGCAGAGCATGTACCCCGTGTGGTCATGACGAAACCGCGTGGCCATGCGACTACTTTCACTTCACTTTTAACGTCATGATTGCGTGATTTGCAGGCAAGAAAGGGAAAAAGTCCAAGGGAAAGACTCTGTCTCTCAATGACTTCCTGCAGGAGACTCCAGGGGCCACCCCATCCATTCCCATTCGGAATCCATCACTCAGTTGGGCTGATGAAGTGGAGGACACTTATGGTATGGTGGTTTTTTTTCCTTGAATTTATTGACTTGTGTCAAGCCCATTAAATGGACTTGTTAATTGTACTTGTTACTTTGGATTTTCTATGATGATATTGTGTAGATTGTACTGAATTAGGGACAATTGTAATCTTGCATCTGGGGCCCACATACAGGGTACATGTTACTCGTTGTTTTGGCCACGGGAAGGTCTGAGTAAGCCGTTGCATGCTCTAGCCGGGCACTCAGCTATGGTGAGGCAGGGGAACCAGAAATGTGCAAGCGTCGGTGCCAGCTTGGGAGATGCATTTCGAAGCGTAGCCCGGCGCTTGTTGGAAACTCCTGCGGCTGGCTATTTTAGTCCAATTTGCAAGCTGGCCTCTCCGGAGGCCAGAACTCGATTCAGACTAATCTACAGTTGACCCGCCTTTCGTACACTACACTTCTGATCCTTTCCCATGTTTCATTTATGTCTTTTACTGTATAAAAGATGGGGTTTACAGTGAAATGCTTTGCTTTTCCAGATGGATATGAAAGTAGACTTAATTCAAAAAGCACAAACGTCGTGCTGCCAACTGCGCCAAAAGCTGCTAGAGGACTGGACGATTTTAGCGATAAGATACCACAAAATCCTCCTTTTAATGTTTACTTATCAAATCTGCCCTACGATGTTAACGAAGACGAAATTGCCGAGTTTTTCAGTGACTTAAAGGTAATTTCCGCAATTGGAAATGCAATTTTTCCGAATTTTAAGTATGTTTTTCCTTTAACAGATCGTGAGCATGCGTATTCCCAAGGAAGAAAGCTCCGGAGAATCTTCAAGACTCAGAGGCTTCGGTTACGTCGAGTTTGAAGATCAAGACAGTCTCAAAGAGGCCCTTTCAAGACCAGCTTGTGTAAGTTTCGTAAAATTCTTTGTATTACATTGCAACAATAACATTTTTGTTGTGTTTTGTAACAGACATTAAAGGGTAGAAGGATCAGAATAGAAGTAGCGACCAATACCGATAACGATCGGCGTCGCGGCGGCCGGGGACGCATGGAAATGAACAGAGATCGCTCCGACAGACCGGACTTGCCGACTGGCGATTGGCGGGGTGGACGCAAAGAGCCCGACCAACCGCCGCCTCCGGAGCGTCGCTACAACCGTGACAATCGCGACGGCGGGGGATTCGGGCGGGACCGCGATAATCGCGACGGCGGAGGCTTCGGCCGGGACCGCGAAGGTGGCGAACGCAGCGGCGCCTGGCGCGACAGCACTGACAGACCCATGAGGGACAGTCACAGGGACAACGAGAAGTACAGAGAGGATAAGCCGATCACTAGGGATCCAGGTCCGCGCGATCGCTTCGATAACGAACGCAAGAACTTCGGTCCCAGACGCGAGGACCGCAACGGTGGCGGATTCTACAGCAGAAAGTCGGAAAATCGCGAGGAGGAACCGCGCACCCGACCCAAATTGTGCTTGGCCCCCAGGACCGTTGTACGAGCAGAGGGCGGCGAAGGCGCCTCCAATTCTTCGATCTTCGGCAATGCCAAGCCTGTTGATACCACTGCTCGTGAGCGACAAATTGAGGAGCGCATCGCAAAGTTAAACGAAGAGAAAAAGGACGACGACAAGAAGAGGGTAAGTTTTAACTTAAAAAAAAGGGAAAAGTATGGATAAATTATTAATTTATATGAGCAACAGGATGAAAAGAGACGTTCGCCGGAACGTAGACGGTATTCTCCCAAGAGGTCTCCCGACAGGCGGGATGTTTCTCCGAGAGGTAGACGCGCCTCGCCGGAGCGCAAACGATCGCCGGAGCGCAGACGATCGCCGGACAAGAGGCGTGCTTCTCCGGAGCGCAGAACGTCGCCGGCGGGAAGACGTGGATCGCCCGATGGGCGCAAGTCTCCTGATAGAAAGCGCGGGTCGCCGGATCGCAATAGGGGTCCTCCAAAAAAGGGTACTTTTTTTCTTCCCAATCATTTATTTTTTGCTTTTATTTCATTTATTTGATGTTTTTTATTTTGTTTTTGTACAAACATTGCAATTGTTTGTTTACAGAAGAGAAGAAGCCTGCAAAAGCAGATGTTGGCAAGGAGAAGAGAGGGCACAGGGAGTTCGGGGAGCGCGATATGCCGAAATTAAAGACGCCGGAACCGGTAAATATAATCAACGAGAACAAGTTCGCGTATCTGGAGGACGAAGGTGACGATTGAAACGACTAACTACTTGCTCTTTTGTAAAAGTAGTGTGTCCTATGATTAATAATATTGATAACTTTAAAATATTAATTAAGCTAATCTAGTCCGGCAAATGGAGATTTTGCTGCGTCACTAGATTGATGAATTATGATCCGATCGTCTCTAATCGATTGGGGGAGAAAAAAAAACAGCAACGGTTCGTCAGCAATGCGTGTAAACTATTATTACTACTACTATACTGTACGACTCAGTGCCAATGCAAACGATTTCATTATCGCTTGCATTATATTTTTTAACATACCATAAACATATAGAATGACATAAGTATGAAGAGTTTTTAGGATGCTCTAGTCCAATGTAATTATAGCAATGTTTTTGCAAATGAAATTTCAGCTTATTGCGTGGCGTCTGAATCGATTTCTCTTTTTTCATTTTTAATTATATTGGACTGGCGGTTTTGCGTTTAGATTAATCATTATTAGTTTTTTTCTTTGTTATTATTACACACAATTAGATTAATATTTGTAGGGTAAGTATTGGGTGCCATTTGTTGCACACTTGTGGCACACAATTTTTTTTTTTTTTGCGGAAATAAAGGTATTAGTTACCGTTTTATACTTTCGGCCTTCTTTTTTCTTCTGTGGTTTGAGATTATTCTTTTTTATTTTATAGGTTTTCGACATTTGGCTCCTTTTTATAAGGGTCCTTCTTGTAGGTATTTCATGTTTAATGCAAAAAGGATTTATAAAATGTAAATTGCTTATTTAAAAAAGGATTTTCATAGCCTTGGTCTCGTTTTCTTTGATTGTTTTTGTGTGGTCTCTTGTTTTTTGGTTTTATAAGGGTCCTTCTTTCGCTTCGTTTTTTTTTTTTTGGCTCTATAACGGTCTTTCTTTAGTTATTCCTTGTTTAAAGTAAAAAAGATTTAAAAATAATGAAATAACTGGCATTTTTAAAAGGACAGAAGTGACTGAGCATCAAGTATTGCGCATGTTATGACATCTCTTGACAGTAAGTGGCCACGTTTGACGTGCAGCTAGATGGGTTAATGTTTTTCTTCACCACTTTTCCACTGAATAATGATTGCGAAAAGACTCTAAATTGTTCCAATTACTAATTATTTCACGTGGCAAAGCGAAAACAAATCCGTAAATGCCACACTTATAACAATGGCTTATCGGTTAGTGGTGTTAGCGGCATTATTACCTTTAACTTTAAGTACAGACTTAACATTTGAATTACCTGATAGTGCAAAGGAGTGTTTTTATGAAGAAATCAAAAGAAATGAATCGGTTACATTAGACTTTCAGGTACGTACTTTCTTATTTATTATACTGAATTCAATTGAGTTTCGTTGCAGGTTGTTACAGGCGGACAATACGATGTAGATGTCACAGTTTTTGATCCCCAAAAGAAAGCTATTTACAACCAAGTGAAGACACAATTTGATGAATTCAAATTCACCGCAGAAACTACCGGAATTTACTCCGTGTGCTTCAGCAATGAATTCTCCACGTTTTCACATAAGCTGGTCTACATGAGCTTCATGGTTGGCGATGATACACAGTTGCCCATCTTGGAAGGACATGTAACTGCTTTAACACAGGTATTTTTTTTAGACTTTTTTCACTGAAAAGTGGATTATAAAGGGGTTTATTGCAGATGGAAACGTCTGCACAGGAAATTCATAAAGCTCTGAACACTATTCTGGATTTCCAAACGCATCATAGACTAAGAGAAGCACAAGGGCGTAAAAGAGCTGAAGATCTTAATGAAAAAGTCTTATTTTGGGCTGTCCTAGAAACATTAGCTATACTTTTCTCAGCCATTAGCCAGGTGGTAATTTTAAGAATGTTTTTCAGTGACAGGAAGTCACCATACTAAGTCAGATTTCTTTCTGGGTGACTTTTTTTGTTGTACTTTCTTTAAATTTATTTAAATAAACAATTGTTTTGAAGAATAAATTCATAAATTAATAAATTTTCAATAAACAATTAAATTGATTTATTTTTTCTAATTCTTTAAGGACTTTTGAGATATTTGTTTAAAAAATCCGTAAATCAGGGCGTTTTTTTTTTTTACAAAAAAAAGAAGATTCTAAAGAACTGAAACAAGAAAAGATTCAAAAGGACTGAAAAAATAATCATAAAAAATGCTGTTGTTTAATATTATTAGTTTAATATCAAGTACAAGTTTTGTTGACAAATGTACAAGACTTTTATGCAAAAAAAATTATCGTTTTCTGCGCAACTGTAACGAATTTCTCCTGAGCCAAGCCGCTCTGCGAGAACCACCCTTCGTTTGCGAATATCTGTGTCCCTTGCCCAAACCGCGAGACGACCTGCCTGACGATGTCTTGCCACGCAATTCGCGGTGCTTGTGCACTGCATTCACGATCCAGTTCACTTTAGGATCGCGACGAATAGCCTATGAAAAATATTTATTCAAAAAAATGCGTCAAAAAAAAAAAAAAAAAGATTACCTTATGTGAGGGATCCACCAAAATTACTTCAAAATATTTGTAGGAGGAATCCTGAGCTACCCAGTATGAGTTAAGCACACGTAGTCCACCGCAACGTCTTCCTACACGTTCCTACAATTAATTTTATAATTAAAACTGCCTTAAAAGACAATTGAAAATACAAAATAAAAAAAAAGCATCAGACATCCAAGGAAGATAAAAATCATCGAGTTTTTTTCTCAAATAATGTAAATTTATCATCAGTATTTTAGTTGTTTGCAGATTTATGTGAAATAAATGGAGACAAACCTCGGCAATACTCTGCAAGTTGCGCGTGGGCTTCAATTCATTGACTCCATGGCTCTTGGGTTTACCATAAGTGGCACCTTTGGGCACTGGACGTTTCCTGCCACCACGGCGCACGCGAATGCGGAAAATGCAGAAACCTTTTGTGGAAAAGCACATTAATTAATTAAACAATTGCTTATTAAATATGAAAATGAAGAAACAAGAATCAACACAAACCTTGTTTGGCTCTGTATCCTAATCTGCGGGCTTTATCAGGACGCGTAGGCCTAGGAGCCCTATGCATTTTGGTCAGCTGGCGATACTGCCATACCCTAATTCTCAACAAAAATCTGAGCACATCACTTTGTTTCTTACGGTACAGTTCTTGAATGTATCTGTAGGCCCCCATGATGCAGACCTAAAATACAAAAACATGTCAGATATAACCTAACAAACAAACTTTTATAAATAATGCATAGAAAACGTTATTAATGAACCAACTTCCTGTGAATAATTAAAGTGCACTTAAAGCCGCACAGTTTTTAATTAATTTAATTGCAAAATGAGTAAAGATGATTAAAATATTTAAAGATTTTCGGAAAAGTAATTCATACCTACGATAGACGTAGAACGGAAGAGAGCCCCTAACGGAAGTCAACGACACTAAAGAGCCGAGGCCGCCGAGAGCGCGCAATTCAAATTTCAGCTGACAGGACTCTTCTTTGCCGGTTTTTGAGCAAGGGAGAGGCTGCGCATGGCCTCAGCCGCCTCCAAGCGAATCTCGGTGACGTGCGCAAGCTTCTGCGTCTTTTTTAGTGGCCAAGTACACATTCCGAACGTTGGGTCATCCGAATCCTGTCACCGTTTCACTGGTAAGTTGCCGGATTTTCAATATCTTAAATAATCAAGTGACCGAATAGTTCCAAGTGCTGTTTACGTAGCCCCGTCTTTCAATCGGCTACTGTACCGTTGTGCTTTCCATCCATTTCATTGTGAACGTTCGTATTTTCTGTGATAATCGCTCTGAGAAGCGGCCTTTGAAGCAGCCATTATTATCTTTCCTTGTACGTAATCAGAAACAACGAAAACCTTTTTGTTTATTGATGTAACATCGGCATACATTTTTACTAATTGTCAAACTCTGACGGTTTGCAATTAAAAAAGGTCTTCGTTGCTGCTGATTTGCTGTAATATTTGTGCGCCAAGTAGACTCGTTACGTAACTTGACGTAGCCGAATCGGAGTGTCACAAAAATCGTTACTTCCCCTTCGACCTGCAAACAGACAGGACACTAACGCCGATATTTTCCATTCTAGATTCGTAAATACCTCAAGAAATCAGCAAAATGTTCGCCTGTGCACGATTGATCGCCCCCGCAGCTAGGTCTGCCGTAAGTATTTTTATTTTTCTCAATTTAACTCTTCCATTCATTGCATTACATAACGTTTGCTGCATTGGTCCACTTTGGGCCTTAGTGTAAAACCGACCAATGCTCCTGAGCTATTCCCAGCAATAAATAATAACTTTTGGCAATAGTCTTAACTGATCAGGATTATTTTTGAGCATTGGTTATCTAATAAAGGCAGCCATTTTAGGAATTAAAGGTTAATACTTGGTGTTACAAGTTACATAAACTGTTACCTATTTTTTTTTTCCAAAGTGTGCTGACCTTGCTGATTGTTGGAATTTTCGGCTGTTTTTCAGATCATCAGCAACTCAAAACAGTACTTGAGGCCCCTGAGCAGTGTTGTTGGCCAAAGTCAATCTTTAGTGCAGTCCCCCATTGTTCAGCAACACCAAAAGAGCTCACCAGCCCTTTTACCTGCCATTCGCAGTTTCCAGACATCTCCAGTCAACAGAGACATTGACTCTGCTGCCAAGTTCATTGGAGCTGGTGCTGCTACTGTTGGAGTGGCTGGTTCTGGTCAGTAATTTTTTCAAATTTTCTTTTTTCAATTGCAAACCATTTGTGCTAAATTTCCAGAAGCCTAGGGCCTAATTTCTGTGTTTCCCTCTGTTCTTAAAGCCCTTAAATTACAGGTATTGGCGTTGGAGTGGTCTTTGGCTGCTTAATCATTGGATATGCAAGGAACCCATCCCTTAAGCAGCAGTTATTCTCTTATGCCATCCTTGGATTTGCACTTTCAGAGGCCATGGGACTTTTCTGCCTCATGATTGCTTTCCTCATGCTCTTTGCTCTTTAATCATATTTGCTTTTTTCATGTTAAGAGTTTATTAAGTGAAAACTCCCATTAAACTGCCCTTAAGATTGCTTTCCTTTTCCTAAAACCATTTTGTTCAGTTCGGAGGTACGTTTTTCTTTTCTTTTTATTCTTTTTTTTTTTATTTTTGTAGAGGATTTGTTGGGTATTAATTGTTTCATTCTGTGGATTCTTTGACTAATTGAAAGTTATATTGCAGGTGCTGGAATTGGATCAGTGTTCGGTTCCCTCATCATCGGTTACGCCAGAAACCCATCCCTCAAGCAACAGCTTTTCTCCTACGCTATTTTGGGCTTCGCCCTGTCCGAAGCCATGGGTCTCTTCTGTCTCATGATGGCGTTCTTGCTTTTGTTCGCCTTCTAAATCACTGCCACAGGGCCGTCGTAAACACCACCACCATCATTCTTCGGTGATTCCACTCTCAATAACATTAACAACAACAACACGAACGGCAGTTACTTTAAACAACAACAAAAACAACATCCATGTAACTCTAAAGGAAGAAAAAGCAAGAATACAGGAGAAAGAAGTAACCTTTGTTCAAACATTCAAAATTCAGCAATAGGACTTTTAAAATTGATTCAAATTATTGATTTCATAAATATTATTAGTAGATGAAGGCTCCCATTGTTTTAAATGTATGCCATTAATGATTGTAGAGCAGCAGCAGCATTTAGTGACATCGAATCACTACACTTTTCATCAATAATTGATAATAAAAATACTTCTTTTTTGGCATACCTTTAATGCAGGAGTTTTGCAGACTGTAACGGTTAAAAAATGTACGTGTAATCTGGGATGTGACACTATTGCATATTGTACAGCGTTAGAAATAAACTAAACAAAAACGAACGCTGATAACAATCACCATTTACTAATTATTATTAACAATTTCAGCTTTCCTTTTCAGTTAAATCACTAAAACTTGTTCAAAAATTTTATTCATTGTTTGTATTGAAAATCCATGATGGCCGACTTGGGCAGCCAATGTAAGAGGGTTTTTCAAATTCGAAAGGTATTACAAAGTGGATTGTGATTGGTTTGCATTAAAAATCCATGACGGTCGACAAGGGCTGCCAATGGGAGAGGGTGTTTCAAATTCGAAAGGCTTTACAAAGTGGATTGTGATTGGCTTGTACAAAAAATTCACGATGGCCGCCCTTGACGACCAATAGCAAAGCTTTTAAAGAAATTAAGCGGGAGTTTTCAAATTTATTTGCTTCCAAATATAACTTTGCCGAAGATTTTATTTATTTTGAATACGTTAAGATATACAACTATAATATAAGGATTTCACAAAATTTGCGATAGTTATGGATATAAATTTTACACTTGGATGTCTTTTCAATAATATTACTCCTGAATTGCCAACAGAAACATCTAACACTACTATTGTTAATAAAATGTGCTCTAAATAAAAAAAATTTGTTATTTAAGTTAAATAAAGTAAAATAAATCACAATAAAAATGCCATTGAACCGGCCAATACCAAACGATTTTTAAGAGTTTCTAGAAGTCTGATTACTTATCGTAAAGTAAGTAAAGAATTGCCATTGAATTACTGGGAATTCTCTTTTACGGAAACAACAAACTGGTCTTCTTCAATGGGCTTAGAAACCCACTTACCAAGTCCAGCTTTCTGAAAAGCTTCGTACAAATGTCTTTTTGCTTCCTAAAAAACAAAGAACAAATTTAATAAGCAAAAAACGTTTCAATTTTTATGATTACCTGATACAAATGTCCCTGTGCTTTAAATTCATTGTAAAACAGTGTTTTCTTATCAAAGACCGTCAAAGGCTTCAAATGTTTGCTCAACTCCAGAAACTTCTTGAACATCACTATTTTGGAGAGACGCGAAGAGGAAAAGTTCTCCAATTTGCCGGTGTTTGTGTTGATGACCTCCACTTCTTCAGGACTCTGATGTGCCAGCCAATTTACCGCATAACTGGGCGCTTTGTGAGGCTGTCGAGACTCGCATGAAGTAATAATGTTCATTTTGGGTCTGTTCAGACGAAAAGGAGGAGTCAATCCTTGTAGAACAGATTCAATACGACCGCAAAGAGCTCTAAAAAAAAAAACTTATAAATAGTAAATAAATTTTTCTCCATTTAAATACCTGTAAAGATGGAATTCATGGAACAAACTACCCAAAACAATCGACGATAAATAAATAGGTTCGATGAAACAGGACAGCAAAGCTCCCTGTACGCCCAAAACGTTCCACTTGGATATTTTATCCGAGCAGGACATCGTTAGCAACCTTTCTCCTTGCACAACTCCATCCCAAGTTTGCATGACACCGGTTTTCACTGGAATCGTGCCTTCGCCAGATTCGATTTTGGCTCGCAGTTGTCCTCTGCTGACTCTATTCGGATGCTTATCGATGCCATTGCCGGTGTCTTCGTGCGGACTGAAGATTCTTGCATCCCCGCATGGACTCGTATTGATATATAAGTGGAACTCAATGCCTGCCCGCAAAACAAATCCTCCGCCGTTGCGTTTAATAAAAATCGATTTATCGCCTAAATCTAAATTACAAAAACAAAAAACGTAATTACCAAATTTACAAAGAAAAAAGTGATGCAAAAATTACTTAAAACATGCAGGTATAACTGGTTATAAAGGTAACTCATGAGTCCTCTTCGAGCGATGATTTCTGCATGCATGTCGTTGATGGTAGCCCCTTGCATGCTGATATGATCTCCGGAAACGCATTTCGTCCCCGTTGCCACAGTGATCACCTGGAGATCTTGTCCGTGGGTGGTCATGACGATTCCTGCTAAAACTTTTCGTTTCGAATGGGCAGAATCTTTTGCTATGGCTTTCAAGAATGTTTCGTTAACCAGCCTAAAAGCAGGACAAGTTTTTATAACATTTGCAATGAACGTTTCGCAATTACAATCAACATTCATTTTTCAAGAAACTTACAACAAAAATATTTACTCGGTATCCCATTTAGAGGTGCTTTACATAGCTATCTTTGTTAATAATAAAAATGGCTTCTGTTAAATGATTAAATGAGAAGTTATTAAAAAAAGGTGGCTATGCTATGCAACTAAAAATGGAACACCCTGTAAAACAAGAAACAAAATTATGGCGAATTCAATATAAATTTGATTGGTTGCCAAACTAAATTCTACGAGTACAACTAGGATATTTCGGTTTTGAAATTAATTAATTCGATAGATTAAAAATAAAAATAAAATAATAAAAACAAAACAAAAAGGGTCACTACTACCTTTGATATGATCTGATTGATTGGACAAATTTGAACTCCGTGCACACAACAAAGAGTATTTCGAGCTACTATTTTATACTCACAATGAACCTCAATCAAGTTTTGTACGTGTTACAGATGTACACTATTATATTTACTAAATCACCAGTAATTAATATTTACAAGATCTGTTGCTCAATCACCAATTGCTTGCATTTAGTAATCAAGCATCGATTATGGGTCGACAATGCATTCACCGTGTGAATTCTAATAAATATAATTGATGTACAAGGTGTAACGAAACATGCACAATTAAAGAGAAAATAGAGCTTGAAAGAGGGAGCTCAAGAAATACAATAAGAATTGCTGTAAAATATTCCATAAGTTAATATTAGCAAATCTTTCGGTGTCTTAATTAATTACAACGTAATTTGTAATTGATAAAGAAGTAAAATAAAACTCCGAGAGTAATACCTTCCGATTTTATCAGCTAGTTCCTGATTTATCGAGCCGTAAGTTCTGTTTGTCACAGAAGAAAGCACCTGGGCTACATCTTGTTGTCCATTACCCAATTTGGACAAAGCCAAAATTGCTGCAGCGTTCTTTGCCAGCTTCTTATTGGACCCTAAAAAAACGAAAACTAATGAAATGCCAATTAATTAAGTAGATTTTTACCTGTTCCTGTGAATGTGGCCCCATTAATTTTTGCCGTGACTGAAAATCTAGCATACATGTCGTCCGTTTCAGTGCAAGAGTACTCAACATTAGTAAACAGTGTGTTTAAGACACTAACCGCATTCTTGGTACCATTATCCTGCTTGTTTGTGTTTTGAATCTGCACATTTTCTGCTTCAAAGTTATCACTGGTAAAATCAATTTCTTTTTTTATATTCATATTCATCATGTTTCCTGTGTTGGGGAATTGGATGAAAGACTTAAGAGCTGCTGATGCAGCCATGTTCCTGGCTATCTTTTTGGACCTGCCTTGGCCAAAGTACTTTTGTCCATCCACACTGACGGAAACTTTAAAAACTGGGGAATGTGGTGGTCCTGACTGCTCCACAAGTTCATAATTCAGTCCGGATCTTAGCTCGTTTAATGTAGCAACTGGATTACGGTCCGTTAGGCTTACCAGTGGTTTCAGTTTTAATCTTTTGCTCTTTTTTGCACCTACAAGTTTACAAAATAGGTTATGATTGTTAAGAAACTGGAAATACTTGCGTTTAGCTTTGGGGGGCTCCAGAGAAGAATCTTCTTCTTCTTCCACGAAATTTTCTGCTTCCATACTCGAGTTTGCACTCATTTTTAGTGATTAATTTTATGTAAATGTAGTACTTATCAACAAAATAAAAAACAGGCTTGTTAACGATTTTTGCTTAGCTCTTTCTACCACCTTTCTACTTTCTAGGTATAGATTAGATAACCAACATTACGCTATCACCTGGAATGTCTGCATTCTTCATTAACTTTTTTATATTTTACCTAAAAATAAAGTTTTTAATCCAATTAGTCACGTTTAATAGCATTATTAACAGTAAACACAAACAATAAACACAAATTAGTTTTTATTGCCTGTTTATGGTACTAGGGGCAGATCATTTGTTTTTTTTTTTTTTAGTAAAAAGTGGCCGTCGTCACTGACTTTGCATTTTAAATGTAGGTCAATAAATGGTCATTAATATATCTCTATAAAAATCGACTAAAAATTGTAGATTTTGTGAACATTAATTATGATTAATTTAAGGGCGCCCTCACAATGGAATTTCAAACTTTTTAATCACTACATAACACTTTTGTGCCATTTAAATGGCAAAGGTCAATATAGGCAACTTTTTGAACAGCTAGCAGGATTAGAGTTATTTTTACTGTTTTTTTTTTAAACAGTAAATTAAGCAAAAGTGTAAAATAAACGTTTCCAATAAATGCAGTAGTTTGTATCTATACAGATTTTTTAATAATTATTTTATAAATTAAGAAATGAAATGTGTAAAGTTAAGAAGTTTGCCGCAAAAAATAAAAATATAAAAAACGTCCGAAAACGTCAGGAAAAAAAGTTTTTTTAGGGGTTCTGAGGGTTTTGGTTTTGACAAAAGCTTCTAGCGTCATGTAAACAGATTATTTATCCAAAAAATTAAAATCATTAAGTTACACAATTCAAAATAACATGCCCGCATTTATATCAAGTAAGTTTAAAATTAGAAGAAAAAGAAAATGGTTTAAAACCATATTAAAAATGTTTGTAGAGTATAAAATTTTAGAAAAAATAGGGGAGGGATCGTTTTCCGAAGTGTTAAAATGCGAGGATCGCGAGTCCAAGGAGCAATTCGCTGCGAAAATACTGAAGAAATTCTTTCACACCACCGGCGATGTCGTTTATTGCGCTGAAATCATTGCCATGCAGAAATTGAGCAGACATCCAAATGTTTTGTTCATGCACGACTACTATTTGTAAGTTTTTCCTTACTAACTTTTTTTTCCCAATAATTTTTCAGTGGCAATAAAAATATTATTGTAAAAAAAAGGTTACAAAAAAGTTTAATATTGTTTCTTGGACAGTGAAAAAGCATCGGGTAAACTTATTCTAATATTTGAATTGATGGATATGAGCATGTACGAGTTTATGAAATCCAGAAAAAGGTAATTTTTCATAGTTTAAAATGCAAAAAAATACAGAAAAAAAAATTAATAAAAAACCATACAGTGAAAAAGTAATTATTTTTTGGGGTTTAGAAGCATTCCAGAATCACGCGTCAAGAACTACTTATTTCAAACACTAAAGGGGTTGGACTATTTGCACCGGCACGGATTGTTTCATCGGGATATAAAACCAGAAAATATTTTAGTGAAGATTACTGACGATATGAATTCTCCAGTTTATCATCAGGTATATTCCGTATACAGAGTGATCATTTTCTGAAACAGTTTGAAGAGTAACTTCTATATTTTTAAAGCAAGATATTCGGCTAAAACTGTTCTTTTGAAGTTCTTGATATGATAATCAGATTTCCTTTTACAAAAATAAAAAATTGTTTCCTGGTCCCGATTCCCGAATTATCCTAAAATAGGAGAAAATTCCCATCATCCTTGAATTAATTTATATTATGATAACTTTTTAACATTAAAAATGAGTAATAATTAATCCAAATAGTTGTTTTTTAAGGGAATCTAATTAATTGACTTCAATTTACATAAGTTAATTGGTTTTTAAGATAAAAAATAAAATTCTCATTCTCTATACATAGATAGAATTATTTTTAAAATTTTTAAAATTTTAACTTTATTACTAATTAACAAAAATATAAATTGAAATGGTACTATCGTTTAATCTTATTGAATTATGAAAATATTATTTAATAAGTCTTTTATCCATAAAAAAACAATTATTTTACATAAGAGAAAACAAATAATTGCTTCTAATAAATAATATTTTTTATGCAATTTAATTAATTAACAAAGTTTACAAAATTAACTTGATTTTTCGCAGCAAGAAACAATTTTAATTTTCTAAAACTTTAGTAATTATTCTAATAAATCATTTTTAATATTATTATAATTAACAAAATTTTACATAATTATTAATTACCTTGATTTTTTACAATAGCTAAATTTTAATAAATTTGTTTCTTCAAAAAAAGTTTTTCATAATTACATTGAAATTGATTTTTTACAACAAAAATAAAAAATGAAGTAAATTTAGTTCATTTCAAACGTCAAGTTAATTATGTGAAACTTTGTTAATTAACTAAATAGCATTAAAAATTATTTATTGGAATAGCTGTTAATTTTTTCTTATGAACACAGTCTTCATAAAATTAATAGTCAACCAGAAAAAAAAAACAACAACTTACATTTCCTGTTTTTCAGAGCAGTTGAGAAATCAGTAGTCAAATCAACTTTTTCTAAACGGAAATCAATTCATCACGAAATTATATAGCTGTTTTGAACTTTAATCGAATAATTAAATCATAATTATTAAAAATGTTGAAACTTATATGGTATAATTTACAGTTGGAGCGAGAAAAAATAATTTTTACGAAGAAAAATAAAGTAGTAAAAATTTTATTTTTTTATTTTTTCAAGGGAGAATTGATAAAAATAGCAGATTTAGGATCAATCAGAGGGATTTATTCGAAACCACCCTATACCGAATACATTTCAACGCGTTGGTACCGGTCACCGGAATGCTTGCTAACTGTCGGCCATTATGGACCCAAAATGGATATTTGGGCATCTGGATGTGTCTTTTACGAAATGTTAACGTAAAGTTTCCCAAAAACAAAAAAAACAGTTTCACAAAATAACAATCAAAAAAATCGAATAAAAACTTATAGAATGAAGCCTTTGTTTCCCGGAAATAACGAAATCGATCAATTGGCTAAAATTCACAGTATTTTGGGAACTCCATCAGCACGACTTTTATCTAAACTGAAATCAAGGTATTTATTGTTTTTTAATATTTTTTTTTCTTGAATTTTTATTCAAATCTTTTACCGTTGCTTTTATTAAAGAAATTAAAAATTAAATTGAAATTAATTTTCAGATCTAAGAATTTACGGAATTTTAACAAAACGATAGGAACAGGTTTGGGACCACTTTTGAAGAACTTCAGCGAAGATGGACAGATTCTAATTAAGCTTATGCTTCAATACGATCCTGATATTCGCAGCAATGCCAGAAGACTTTTGCAACACAAATATTTTGCTGTTTTTAGGTACTTTTTAATTTTTTTTTGTTATATTTTTTTGGATGATCCATTAGAAGAAGAAAGTAAGATTGTACCTAAATTATTCAATATAATTTATTTTATTCTTCACCAATTAATTCAAATTGATGAAGACAATAAGTTAAAATTATTATATATTATTCAGGGTATTCGATAAAAAAGTTATCATTTAAAGTTATATTTTTTTTATTGGAATCTTAAACTTTTTATAATTTTTATTTATAGTTCTTAAAATGCCATTTTGGTAGATAAATCACCCCTCTCGATGAAAGTAAAGAATTCAAATAAAATATGTGAAAATTTTGCTATTTAAAAAAAGTCATAGTTTGTAAACCCGATAACAAAATTGTGAAAATTAAATGACTTTTTAAAAATTTCAAAATTTCCCAATTAAATAGTTTTTTCTTAAAAATTTATTGGTCCCACCCATAACTATGATATAACAAATCGAAGAAATCTTATTTAACTCTACTAATGAACCTCCCTGTATCCATTTTTATATCATTTTTATTTCTTTATTTAATCTTTTACGTAATCTTTCACAAATAGGGAAGAAGAAAAACACAGAAAGTATGCCAGCAGAGCCTACATCAGAGAGTACGGAGATTCCATTTTACCACCGGCAAGAAGTGAAAAATTCACCAATAAAACTATTTTAACCGCCGATGTTAAAACCGCGAAGAATTTGTTTGCATCGAAGACTGCCGTTGAATTGCAGACTTATAAATATAATGTCAGCAATACCGGCCCCGGATCGAAAGCCAGTTTGAAGACTAGCAATGCTAAAAGTTGGCATAATACTCAAAGGAAATTACGCACAGCTTCCAAAAATGTTATCCACAAGAACGCCAGCACGTAATTATATTCATTTTTTTTTTTCTATTTATTTGAGTTATTTTTTTTTTCTTTTTTTTTTATAAATTTTTATTTATTATTATTTTAGGCATGTAAATAAAGGTTCAGCAGAGGAAACGGAGAAAATTCTGGCGAAGAGGAACCGAACCAAAGAAAAGTGTCAGCAATTACCAGCAGCCAAGCGCATTAAAATTTAACTGTCCCGTTTTAGCTAAGTAAAGATTGTTCAATTTTCGTTCACTTGTTTTCATTTTTGTTAAGAAAAGAAATTTTCTTTCATTGGTTTTCTTTTTTGATTAGAAAAACAAAAATATTTAACAATTTTAATTTACCGAAAAAGAAAACAATTGTTTTCAATTTTGAATCTTTAATCGACTTGTAATTTTCTAAAGTTTCCGTGGTATCCTAAAACTTCGTCGTTGTCCATCTTCTGAGGTCTGAGTGCTTCATTCGAGTGGATATTTTGGAAAACTTTAAAGTGCTCCAAACTGTCGTAAGCTAAATTTTCCAAGTCGTCCGATAATTTTAGGAAGTGACCGGCGCTTCCTCCGTATTCATTGGGCAGATCATTCTTAGGGAAAAAGTCCCAAAGTGATTCCTTTGATTTACTTATGAAGACCTGAAAATGGTTTAAATTTAATAATCTTCAATTAATTTATGTATAATAGATTAGTTAGCTTACTCGATTTTTCAATTTTGTTGGTAGCATGTTCTTAAACAAATTAAAAACTGCTTCTGCGTAAGGAGGCAAATTTATCATATGTAAAGAATTTAGCCTGTTACTGAAAATTTTCTGCAAGAAAATGATTAATGATTGATAAAGTATTATCAATTAAAGTGAATTTTTACTTCAGCAATGGTTATAGCATCCTTGAAGAATGTTATATTTATTGGTTTCACAGTTTTCATGCTAATATTGGTATTGTCGATGATAACATCAACTTTGTGGCAAATGTCGTATAAATTACTCAGTTCTGCGTAAATTAAAAGTCTTGCTCCAAAAGTGTCGGTGTCGAAATCTATTTCTGGGTCGTCCAGATAAAGTAAAATTACTCTATTGTAATTTATCAGTTTAGGCAAAAATGCGGCTTTTCTATATTAAAAAAATGCAATTGAAATTTAAATAATAAATAATATAAAAAATAAAATGATATAGGAAAAAATAAAATAAAAGTTATTCTTTTGTAGCCAAAACTTACAATTGTCTTCTCATGTGAATCATATCTGGTCCATTAGGTAATCGATTTCGAAAATATTTCGGATAAAGTCCTCTAATAGTATAGTAATTATCCAGCTTTTGCTTAGTTTTCTCTATTGAAAACTTGTTTCTTATTAAAATATTCAAAAGTAATCGATTATCTAAAAAGAAAACAACTTGAGATCAGAAAAGTGGTTAATTTTCCTTTAAGTATTGATATCTGACTTTTGGATCTCTTTATACAGGGTATATCAGCTCATAAGTGGTCTCGCATTGTGACTTCAATTCTTCAGAAAAATTCTACAAGCAAAAACCAATTTTAATAATTAATTAAATAATCAAAAACAAATTATTGTCCCAAATAAAGGGTGATATAGATCCATTTCTTACAAGTAATATTTAACTTTGTGGTTTTAAATAGAAAAATGTTTTTATAATATATTTTAACTGGTCATTTAAAATACTTTACTTTTCAAATATTTCAAGTCAAAAAAATAATTTCTTTGCCACAGTTTTTAATAATATGTAATGTTTTTTGGATTTATATCTTCAAAAGGATGTTAAAATATCAATTAAAATCGAAGGAAAATTCCATAATAAAATTAAAAATTCCTTCAAAATTAGATTTCCATAAAGTTCCCAAACTTGTTTATTTTTAATTAACAATAACATTTATTTGTTTTACCCTTTCCTTTTTTAACATTAATTTCTTTTTGAAATATCTCAACAATAATTATATTTATTACTCTATTGCAATATTAATTATTTTTGAAAATCGCGGAAAAGTTTCTTTACAGTGGTTAGCCTTGATATAATTTTTTGTTGCCGTTAACTGTTTTCTGAGTTGCCTTGGAAACTAAACACTTTTTATTTAAAGTTTCCTTATTAGTAATTTGAAAAATAATCATTTCCTAATTTCATTAAAAAAATTATCACAAAACTGAAAAAAGCCCTTACTTTTAAGCGACAAAAAATAAGGAAAATTAACACTAATCAAGTTCATACACTAAAAATTACTTAAAATTTTAAAAAAGTGGCAAAAAAGCAAAAAAGGGTTTTAATTAAAAAATAAATAATCCATTGTACACTAACTTGATTGTTTTAATTAATCTTTAGACAACTTAAATATTAAATTTTCATCCTCTTCGATTCTTTTTTTCTCATGTTTTCTTGTAAAACATCCCTTGAACCATAATTATTCATTTAAATTATTACTTTTTTTCAAAAATTACCGAAAACCCTTTAAAAACTAATTGTTTATTGCTTTGCCATGATTAAGACAAAAGGCATTTTAAAAAGTTTTTACGATTTCTTAGTTTACTAACAATTTTTTCAGAATGCGTCAAAAAGAATCTATAAAGAAATTTAATTATCACAAAAAAGTTTTTGGTTGAAGAATTTTTTTTATGCCACTTGTTACGAAAATAAAGTGGTACTTACTGGGATGCGGTCGAGGCAGATGGGGCTGTTGATTTAGCCATTTTCTAAGTGTTGTAACATCTTCGCTCAAATCGTCAACTTTTCTATTATAAAACGACAAAATCGTCTCCAACTCTGCGCGAGTGTAGGAAAAAATCGGTGTCTTTACTTCCAAATCTAAAACAACTAATCACTTTTGCTTAAAGAAAACTGAAACAATAAATTTTAACGCTATTTACTTGTTTCTTCCATCTTGAAACGCAGCAAATTGCTGTAAACTTTAATAAAACACTTCTTATTATTTATATGCGGTTGTATAGAAAACTGGTTAATTAAAATTTGTTATGCAATTAATTTTTTAATTAAATCATGGTATAAAATGTTAAAATGTTTCATTCGAATGGTTTTTGGTTTGCTTTTATAACCTTTTGCGGAGTTTATAATTAAACTGTAAATGTGATTATTTATAATGAAGCCAATTAATCTGTGCACTCTTTGAACTTTGTATTTGATTTAGGAAAAATAATGCGCTGTTGATTTTAATTATTGCTAAATTCACGAAAAGCAAAAACAAAAGACGCACAATCGAAACAAAAGAGGACGAGCGAAGCGATGGATTGAACTTGCTATACTAATTAAATAAAAATGAATGCTGTGTGGTTTTTATTTTACTAATAAACAAGGACAATTTTTTTAATAACGGTAAAACACTAAAACCAATGCTAACACCATACAAATATTACTCCTACTTCTAAATTACTTAATTAATTAAGAAACCCGTTTCTTGAAGCGAATATAATACCCGTGGTTTTTTTTCCAATTTATCGAATTTTTCATTGCAAAAATTAATCCACTTCCAGTTTCTTAAAGTTACCATGATATCCTAGAAACTCATCGTTATCCAGTTTTTTCGGTCTTAGGCTTTCGATTGTTTTAATGTTTTGAAAAATTTTGAAATGCTCCAAGTTTCTCTGAGCCAATTCTTCTAAATCATCGCAAAGTTTTACCAGCGAATCGCCATTGCCACCGAAATCACTCGGCAAAATATCTTTGGAATAAAATTCATGCAATTCTTCGAAAGAATTGTGGATGTAAATCTAAAATAATTTTTATTAATTTAATTTAAAACAAAAGTTGTAACATTACCTTTGCTTTCAGTTTTTTTGGAACTAAACTCCGCAAAAGGTTCACCAAAACAACTGCATAGTTCGGCAAATAAACAAAACGAATCGCGTTTATTCTATTAGAAAAAACTTTCTGAAAGAAAATTGATAAAAATGAAAATAAATAATTTCTAAATATTCTCAAATATTAAATACTTCCATAATGGTGACTATTTTTTTCAGAAAAGTTACTCCGATAGGTTTCATGTTGTTCAAAGTAACATTACTTGAATCCAAAATTACATCAATTTTGTTGGAAATATCGAACATATTAAATAATTCCATATAAATCATCATGTAGGCCAAATACGAGTCCGAATCGTATTTTAAATCTTTTTCATCGATATAAGTGACAAAAACACGGTTGTAGTTGGCCAATTTTGGAAGTACTGCCCCCTTTCTAAAAATAATTATATTTTTAATTTCTTTTTTTTTATTTTTGATTATTATTTAAATAATAATTTACGCAAATCTTCTGATGTAAACCATATCTTCTCCTTTTGGAAATCTATTTTCATATAATTCAGCCATAACGGTTCTTATTGTATAATAAGCATCCACTTTTTGTTTAGTTTTCTCAATGGAAAACTTGTTTCTTATTAAAAGATTTAAAATCATTCGATTGCCTTATAAAAAAGGGAATATATAAAGAATTAAGAACAGACAAACATTTAAAAACTCACTAGGATAAGGTGTTGGTAAATGCGGTTGAGTTTTCAGCCAATTTAGGATAGTTTCTACATCGTCAACCGAATCTTTTACGGTTCTATCGTGAAACGATAAAATTGTTTCCAATTCTTTACGGGTGTAGGAAAATACCGGAGTTTTCACTTCCAAGTCCAAATCTATAACAAAATTATTGTTCAATTTAAAATTATTAATTCTGTAAACTTGCTAAGGTGGTCCATTTTGGACAAACTTTTTTAGAGAACTGAAATGAGTAGACGAAATTTGAAATAATTAAATATTTATTACCATTGTAAATAACCTAAGCAATCAACTGGTTTTATAAGTATTTAATTTAAGTGTAATTACTTTTGCAATTAAACATAATTATCGGCACTGTTTTTATGTATTTTAACTTTAACTGAGGGCTATAAAGTAATCTTTATTTAAAAAAAGATTTAAGTTGAAAATAATTGGTAATTATTTTTTTATTCCGAAAATGTACATTAACATTATTTATAAATTTGGATTTTTAAAGTGTAATTAACTCTTAATTTATAAAAAATGTAAATGTATTTTTCTAAACAATATATCAATAATTTAAAATCAATTATTTATACATTATAAATTGAAGTTTTTATAAATTTCAAAGCTGTTAATTTAAATTTGCCGCCAATTTGTTTAAATCCTGCAAAAATCCTGCTGATAAACCTAACCTTAAAATAAACTACCCACAAATATTACAAAATAAGTTGACAAAAAGGCAAAAAACATTAAAAGTGCTTTGTTATATAAAAATCAAACAATAAATTACTTATAAGAATACTACTAATTTAATATTATTTATTGTTTTCACATTTTTCCCTTTAAGGAATGACGTTATAGCGTTCTTTTACTAGTAAAAAACCACCAAAAAATCATGAATGCGAGAAAAAGGAGTGGTTCCTGGTCAAAGAAACAGCTTAAAGGAAAAATAGTACAGATATACGAATCGTTATTAAAAGGAGATGACCTTCTAAAGACCAATCCTTCAATATGGGATGAATTGTTCCTAATAAAACCAAAACTTTTACTGCTTGAAAATGAAATTCAAAAACTTACACCGGAACACCTTACTCTAGCTAAGGACAACATTAACACTTTCTTTGCTCAATGTGTGGAAACCCTTTGTCACGAAAAGAACATAAGGGTAGTGATAGCAATACAAACACTTTGTGTTTTGGTGCATTCGATGTACAAGAAATGCTCTACAGATTCAGGATTTGACATTATTAATCTTCTAATGGGCATTCAAAACGTTGAAGAAAAGATGCAACATTTGCTTAGTAATTGCCAGACATTCCTTTCAGGTAATTATCCAATTATTTCTTTAATCTATTAGCTAATAAAAACAAATTTTAGGGGATTACAATGAAAATCTAAAAAGTTTGTCTTTGAAATTACTATTGGTTTTTGTAACTGGAACTGAGAATGTTGACCAAAATCCTCTTGTGGAGTACCTAATGAACGCTTCGTTGTTCGAAGTACTGATCCAGCTTTTGTGTGAAAGCTCTTCCAGGCAGCTCCATGGACCTGATGTTGTCCTTTTGTTAACTTTGCTGGTCAACTACAGGAAATATGAATCTGCCAATCCTTTTATAGTGAAACTGTCCCTTTTGGATGACGAATTGGCGCTGAATGGTTACGGGCAAGTTATAACGGCAGCTCTTATGGACTTCTGCAAACAGTTCGTGAGTCAACAGAACGAAATTCAAAATTCTTCGTGGTTGTCGACACTTACCAACAAAGTGGGCAGCATGTTTGTGTCGGAAGACGAAGGAATTCGAAGTCAAAAAATTAAATCTAATAATTCTTTGCTTTTGGCTCTTTATGAAGCCATTCATTTGAATCGTAATTTTATTACAACGCTGGCACAAATGCAGACCGATACCAGTTCGCCTCCTTCGCCAAGCAACACTTTAAGTGCTGGTCATCCAACGCCTGATTTATCCACGATGCCTGTTATTGACGTGACGGCCCAACCATCTAATTTATTGGTCACTTTTTTCCAATATTGGTAAATAGTTTTCACATATTTTTAACTTCTAAATTAATTAGAGATTTAAATTCATTTAGAAGAAGATTTTAGCGTAATTTTATCAATGATAAGAAAATTTGTTTTTAGTTCGATTGTAATGCAAGACACCAAAACCGATTCGGGAATAGTGACAGTAAAACTGTGCTTTATAATCCTAAGCTGCATTGCCGAAGACCAATATGCCAATTCTTTGATGCACGACGTGAGTTTAACTTTCAAAGTGCAGCTGTTCCGGATGCCAATGCGCCACCAGAAACCCAATGTTCGCTCCTTAGTGCCTCAACCGTTGGTTTGTATACTTTTAGGTGAGTTTTCCCCAAATTCCCCAAGAAAAAAAAATAATGCAATTTTTGCTTTATAAAATATATTTATTTGCAGATTTATTAGTGGAATTTATAGTTAGCCACAAGATGAAAAAAATGCCCATCGAACTTTACACTTTAGCCATCGGTACGATTCATCGGCTGCTAGTTTATCAAAAACGTTGTCGCGTCAGAATAAACTACAAATGGAACGACCTTTGGGAATCACTAACGTCCCTTATAAAGTATCTAATTCAAAACGAGAGCACTCTTTCGAAAAAGATGAACATTTTCGATCTGTGTCTTAAGGTCGTTAACATTTTGAACTTTTTTATAACGTACGGAGACACCTTTTTGCCGACGCCCGGCAGCTATGACGAATTATACTACGAGCTTATTAGGAATTCCGATATTTTTACCAATTTGGACGCAATGTGTAAGCAATTTATTAATTTTTATTTTTGCTTTTTAAATAAACTTGAAAAATTAAAAAAAAAACAAATACAAAAAATTGCAGGTCTTCGATATGAAACTTTCGAAAACGAATTCAAGGAAAACGCCCAGAAACTAAACAACAGCTTGATAAATATTCGAGCCATTAGTAAGCACTTTGAGCCGAAAATTAAAGAATGGCTTGCTTCGCAGCACCTGTCGACGCCATCGGAAGAGCAAATTCTGGACGTCGTCAAGGCAAATTACGGTAGTCTCTTATTGAAATTGCACGACTCCTTGGAACAATACGATCGCTATTCGGAAAAACCGAACCACATTGCGTTCTTCGCTGCGCTCGTTAATTCTGTCGTCTTAAATACCAAGTTCGATTCGTCCTCCATCGATACCGATGCTATTTTAGAAGAATTAACTGCGCCCTTATTGTAAAGTTGCAAAAAAAAAAGAAACTAATTTTGTAAGTTTGATTTAATTATTATTATTATTTGGTTGTTTTGCATAATGTGTATTGTATGTAAGTACAGACAGGACAAGTTGATTAAAAACGGAGACGTTAATAAAGTTTTTGAAGCCAATTAATTCCTCTTCTGGTGGTACTTAATTAAGCGCTCTAATTCAATTATTTCATTATTTCAGTCTTTTAATTAGGAACTGACATTGCCATGTCACAACTAAATCTTTCTTTTATTGCTTGTTTGCTTTTTATTGTTGTATTTTTTTTTAGGAAATAAATAAATTTAAATTTGAAGCGATGGTGGCGCTTTTTGCGGTCTAGGTGGAGATTTTTGGTACTGTTTATTCTATTCTTATTTTTTGTGATTTTGTTTTGTAATTTATTAATAAAATGTTCATTCTGATTATAAATTATTAAAAGAAAATTGCAGATTTCGATAAATGTTATTTTTAATCATTTTAAAAGTTTTTCAAACTGGAAATAAATAAAATTCGTAGATAAATTAACATAAAATTAGAAAATCAAAGTAATTCTTGTTTAATGTAATTTTTTTTATTGGTTTTAGTATGTTTTTCTGTTTCGGATTTTTTGATTAAGTTTTTATTTATTTAAAAAATAATCTGAAGTATTAATGTGAAAACGGGGTTTTTGTGTCTTAAGCAGATATTTTTTATTTGATTTTGATAATTTTTTAATTTGTTTCTAAATGAATAATGAACCACAAATTGAAGCTATTGTGTTCATTTTACAGTTATTATACTTTTGAATTTGAGAACTTTCAAAAATATTTCATTTTATAATTATTTAATTAAATGTTTACTTTAATGTTTATGTAAAAATTATTCAATAAATAAACTAATCTTAATTAAATATTATTAAAAAAAAATAAACAGAAAAAAGTTCGATCTGAATAATGCATCAAACTAGAAATATCAAAAATTATAATTGTAGAATCCATTAAAGAGTACAAATTTGTTTTATAAAATTTAAAATAAAGTAAGTTCTTACTCGTATTCAAATATTTATTTTTCAAACCTCATTATATTTTAAAGAAATGAAAATAAAATAATTAAATCGATTGTGGTGTTTTTTTGAAGCTTTAGGGAAGGTTTTTCGAAGCTTTCAGCGATCTCTTTTGAAATTTAATATTAAAGAGTTTATTATATTTCAAAATTATTAAATAAATAAACCAAATTTTAATATAATTTTCTCTCATGCTATAGCATGAGATTTAAAAAATAAAAAAATCCAGAAATAGCAATAATTTGTAACCAAAAAATAATTTTAGTCAAATTAATTAATGAAATTTCTAAATATTTAATAAATTTTCACTTTTTTAAAGTTATTTTTGTGTTTTTCAAGTAAATCTATTTATTTTTGAAATAAATAAAACACTTTGAAGCGATGGCAGCGCATTTTGCGGACTCGGTGGAGATTATTGGAATTATTTTTTACCTGTCTTTGTTTTATCATTAGTCAATTTATAGTGAAACCTATTAATAAAAAGTTTTTTCTTGTAATAAATAAAAAATATTAAATTTAATAGCAAAAAATTATAAAATATTAAATACCATTTTCATTCATTTAGAAAGTAATAACATTGACTAATAAATAGGTAATCAATAATAAGTAGTCAATGGAAATAATATAAAATAAAAAATAAAAAAAAAATTTTAATCAAAGAAAAACAAAGTTAAATTTCAACTAATTTTCTTCAACTTTCATTATTCTTTAATAATCAATGTAATTTTAACAATATAATAATTAGCAATTAATAATGTAATAATCGATGAACAAATCAAAAACCAAAATTTAAAAAATTAAATTTTCAAAATGATTTTCCAAAGCAAAAGCCAACTATTCATCGCTTTCCTACAACGATTGAATTTTTTAAACACATAAAAAGCAAACTAAACAAAAAGAGAGCAATAATTGTAATTTATTTATGCCGTGTTTTGAAAGCGGTAATGAGCGGAAGCAGCTATTATTGAATTTCATTGAAATGACGCCGAGCGTCCTCTGAGTGGGGGTGGTGCGCTTCGAGCGCTTAATTTGAAAATGTACTTAAGTTGCTTGTAGTGTGAATCGCGAGCGCAAAGAGCGCAGTCGTTAGGAAAAACCATCAACTTGTTTTCCTATTTTCCGCCAATTATCCCCATTATTTTTTTTATTTTTTTTAAATCTTTTTTTTCCAATTTGGTTTAAATAGGAAAAAACTATGCCAACACAAACGAAATTATTAGCTTAGCTTAGCAATAAAACGGTAAACGGTGATAACAATGACTGTGATTAAGTAGTTCGGCACGAAGATGACGTTTTCTGTAACGAGACTTTTTTACGTGCAATTTGTGACCTTTGTTGTAATTATTGTCGTTGCGCGCTCCGAATTCTTCAGCGATAACAATAGTGTGACGGAATCGTGTCTGAACAGATGCAGAATCCAAGTAAGTTTCGCACAAAGCGCCAAAGTGGTTAATTGAAGGGCACTTGGGCACTTAATGAGCAATTGCACTAGTAATTAAGTATTTAATTGTATAGTTTTTAAAATTTTAAAAGATGAAAAATGTCGAAAAATGCGCATTTTTAAAATTAAGTTAAAATATGCAAAAAATGCAGCTGATGTTTTTTTTTGAATAAATTATTTCTACTCGATGGAGTTTTCCCACATGTAGATTAATTAATAATTAATGCAAAAGTTGCATTGCTGACCGTTACGTAAAGGACACTGATAGAGGAACTAATTTCACGGTTGAGATTTTCGTTTCGGTAGAAACTTTATGTGTAGAAACAAAAAAAAAAGAGGAAAAGAGGGTTGAAGAGGAAGTCGGTTATTGTCCAGCCGAGTGTTAAGACAAACGCCGCAAAAGGGTGTCAGGTGTACTCTTCTTATTTACCTTTACAATTTTAAGGAAACTGAAACAACATTAAAGTCCATCGGAATTTTTAAAACAAACCCTTTTCTTTATTGCATTTTTGATTTTTTAACTTTTTTACATTTTTTTCTAAAAAAACTTAATTTTTTTAATTCTTTTTTAATTTTTTCTTACATAAAAAAACATTGACTTATTTTTAAAAGCAAAAAAAAAGCGTAGATCATTAGGCATTTCAATAATCAAAACTTTTTTAATTGTTTTTATAAACAACAATTAATAAACAACTTTATTCTAAGCTGCCAAGACTGATTAAAGCGTATTAAGATGCGTATAAAGTGAATAAAATTCCCGCGAGAAATTATCGCAGATATAAAATGTAATTAAACCGTTAACATTTATTATAAGATGAATGTGCGATGACCAATGACCAAAATGATAAATTAATAAACAGCCACTTATTGATCTTCCATTAATCTAAGCCACGAGAAAATTAATAAATTTATAAAGTATACAGTATAGAAAAATAACATTTTCAATTGCTAAATTAATGGAGTAACTTAAAATGCACGTTTGAAAAAGTTTCCGGTGCGCAACAAGTGATTGGAACGGGACCGGAAATGCACCTGTAATCACTCACAATTACTCCATTTATAGTTATTATACGTTTGTGTAGTGCCAACTTTGAAATCCACTGAAAATATGTGTTTTAATTGCTTTCAGAATTTCACCGATGTGTCGCATTGCGAAGACTTTGCCACCTGCAACCAGCAAGTAAGTGAATAATTGATTTAATGTTGGGTTGGAGAGTTGAAGAGACGTGGAGGAAGCTCTAGTGGGCGCTAAACCTTCGTTCAATAAATTGGACAATGAGAGCAGACACGCCAAATTGCTTCCACTATAAATATTAGTAAATATGACAAAGGTCTCCTCTTTAATTTGAGCGCTTAGTGCGTGAATCCGTTTCCTGCTGAAATGCTGAAATTTCATTCCAATGGAAAAACAAAAAATTAAACCAAAGGCTGAACTTTGATTTTCATTAGTGAAATGATTTTATTGCTCTACATTACTGTTTTTTTTATGTTTCATGAAAACGGTTAAAAGTAATTTGGTTTTAATTTATTTGTTCTTTTAAATTTAAATTTATGGCGTTTTAGATTTTTAAAAGTTATGGATTTAATTTGTAATAAAGCTGAAAACAAAAGTTAATTATTGTTTTAACACGAATTTAATTAGGAAATTTTAAATTTTAATTTAAGGAATAAATGAAATATTTACTAAGGCACAAAAAAGTAATTAAAAAGTAGTCTATTCAATAAATAATTATAATTATTAATTTTTGATGAATAATTATTATTAAAAATAAATTTCCTTTCTTTTTCTAACTTCCGTTTTCTTTATATATAAATTTGGGGCCTTGGATGAAAATCACAGTTATTTTGATTTAAATGTTAATTTATTAATTCATTTGGTTCTTTTTGCAAAAATGTGTCTCCATACATATCCAAATTTGTTATTAAGATAAATTACACAAAGCTTTGTAATTAAATGATATGAAAAATTAATAAAGGGGTTTTTATAGCAATTAATATTTTAGCCAGTTAGGATAATTACTTATCTTATAATTTATATACAATGTCTCAAAAATAAATGATTAAATTATTCGTTTTCCTGATTAAAAAAAAAAAATGAAATTACTAATAATAAAAGGATAATTTTTCATTTTAATTTAATAATAATTTTTATTAATTAATCTGTTAAAGAATATTTATATATTACAATAATATTTATTTAAATAAAGTGTACAAGATCGGCGAAACAAAATTAAAAAAAAAAACACTTTGGATTTTTTTTTTCAATTAATTTTTTTTAATTAATCATATATTTTTAATTAAATTAATTTTTTTATTACTTACTTCTAAAATATGTGTTTCATTACTTGATCTTTAATTTGTTTTCCACTGTCCAAAATAATATTTATTAATTAATTTATTAAAATAATATTATAAAAATTGCAAGAATGGTCTTTCTAGAAAAAATTCTTTTGGGTAATCAATCAATAATTTGTTAATTTTTACTCATAATATGACAATTATTATTGTTAATTGCTTTCAAGATAAGTTTTCAGGTATTTTCTAACAGATTTTTTTTTGATAAATTGTTCAGGATTTGTTGAGCTTAATACGGAACGTGTTTTCAGTTTCTTAACTTAAAATTGTTCTTTTTTTAAACTAATCATAATTCATTTAGATTCAATGGTAATTTGAAGTATTTTTTTTATTGAATTTATCAAAAATACCAATATATTTAATAAATCGTTAAAAATAAATTGGCTAAAAAATCCAATTATATTCAAGTTAAAAATCCCTTATTGATGAAACTGATAATAATTTAATAATTTTTAATGAAAGTTAGATTATTTTTATTGTTAATTATTCTCAAAATGTGTCTTCAGACATTTTATAAGTTAATTTATAATTAATTGTACTAAATATATAAAATTTATCATTACAGAAAATACTTCCGGTTTTCTAACTAAAAGTTTATTAAAAAATAATTAAATAATTTATTCAGTTATGTTTAGGCATTTTAGATGATTTTTTTCCGTTAATTTTACTAGCTGTTTATTGGAAAACATAAAATAAAAATTTAATAAAAAAGTTTGGCTGTTTTTATTTTATTTTTTTAAATTTGCAACTGACAAAAAGGAAAGCCGATAACAAAAACTAAAAAAAAAAAAGTAAAAAAAAAAACTATTACGAGTATAATATTCATTTCGTAAAATAGATTCTTCAAGTTTTCAATAAAGCAAAGTAATAAAACCAATTAGTGCAAAACAATAAGCTCTAAAAATATACACACACAGCCACATAAATGGATTCGTCTCAAGTACAAAACGTTTAAGACAATTAATGCATTCACATCATTTGCCACTTGAGTAGTGTGCACTTAAAAAGTTTTCGATTAATAAAAGCGCTTCAAATTTATAAATAACCAAACGTAAAAGGGCACTAATGGATATGAACGGTGCTTTAATTTCCCATCAGCAGCAGCAGTAGCAGGAGCAACAGCAAATAAATAAATAACATTTAACCGGCTATAAACAAATGGAAGCGCAAGTGAGACAAAACAGACGAATTGCCTAATTCTCTGTTTCCTCATTAAGTCCAACATTCACTCATTGACGTTATAGTTAATCAACGTTATTATCGTGTTTAATGAGTTGGTGCAATACAAGCCGGCAGGTTTTTTTTTTTACAGGGAACATTATTATTTTCTATATTACCTCCTATCCTGTACAACATTTTGTTTCTAAATTATTATTTTTCAAATAATTAAAAAATGAAATATTTTTTTAAATTTTTATCAGAAATAACTGTTTTCCAAAAGCGTGTAAAATATGTAATCAGCAGCAGTGTAAGTGATTAGCATTATGCAATGAAGAAATGCATTTATTAATGCGTTTATGTGCATCAGTATACAAATTAATTGAAACCATTGACTTTTGACCTTAATTGGAGCCAATGTAGAAACTTTTCGAAAAGACTCTAAACTGCTGAATATGTAGTCTGCTCTGCATTTTTTAATATTTATCACTTTTTTTCTCTCTCTCTATTGCTATCGATGTAGTCACTGTACAGAAGTGAAACAGTTATCTCGTTTCTGGCTTCTGTTGCTATTGGTTTTGTTGTTATTTTTAGTGCGTTTTTTTCTTTTTTGAAAACAAGCAACTGTTTGTTACACATCAGAGATCAGAATATAGTTTAGAGTTAGAGATAAAGGGGGTTCTGTTTTGCGTCGTCTGGCGCGTTCCTCCCTTGTATTTTAACTACCCGCCCTTGACGATTCAATTACAAGCCACTTAAGTCACTTAAGCGCAGCTTTGGGAAGCGCAAAGATACTCTTTGTTTGCCTTTTTACCTATTTTACTACTTTTGAATGCAGACAAAAAGCAAATGAATGCAAAAATATTTTCATTTTTAGAAATTGTATAGTAAAGGTTAAATTTATTTAAAAAAATACAAAAAAAGTATCATTTATTTGGAAAATAAATTTATTTTTAGTTTTTTTTAATTTAATTAATTAACTTTTCTTTCCACAAAGATGAAAAAAAATTGTAATATGAGGGTAGGCGCCTGAATATTTGTCACTTTCCAAGAACTTCTCGGTGTAAATGAATAGCTTCCTCTGTACTCATTACTATGTTTAATTGCATTAGATTATTTAATTACTTAAAAGTTATTTAATTTTCAGTGCGAAGTGGGGTGCAAGTTGTGGCACCAAGCGTTAACTTCTTCGTCATGCCACCGAGTCTGCGTAAGTTCAACTGAAATCAATTAAATTATTATGTTTTTATTTTGATTTATGGCAAATTTATCAAGGAAAGAATTAAAAAAATAAGCTACAAGTCATTGGTCAAGCGAGATAACAAGTCACAATAAACAATATTCTGTTTTTACAGAACGTAACGCGAATGACCATTTTGCCGGAGAGCGTCTACTGTACCATCGGCTGCAACGACGCCCTGGCCCTTTACGATGCCCAACTGAAAGCCAAGTTGGGCTCCTTGCCGCCCCCGGCTCTGGTAGCTGACAGTTTAACCGCCACATCGTTAAGACTTGAATGGCATTTTCCCCTGGCCAATGAAGCAGGCCTCAAGTATTTCCTGCAGTACGAAGAACGCGATGATGCTTGGCAATATTGCAGGAACCAAAGTTGGGGCTCCCGGGAAACAGTATTCGTTGATAATTTAGAACCATATACAAAATATAGAGTAAGCAAATCGAATTTTGTTCAATTCGAATTGGAATTTTATAGTTTTGTATAACTTTTTCATTTAGTTTAGGGTGGTCTTAATTTTGACCTCGATGACTGAACATATCGTGTCGCCTCCGAGCGTTGTGATAAGCACTTTGCCAGCGGGAGTACCCGCTTCGCCGCCCAGTAAAGTACGTGCTGTTCCTGTGGACTCGACCAGGATAACCGTTAGTTGGGAACCTGGTCCTTTCCCGCACGGACCCATCCTATCCTATGTGCTCAGAATTACAGATACCAACGGACACTCGGCACTTAAGGTTTCATTCTGTTCTTCTGTACTCCTCAATGTGTGTTTCTAACTATTTATGCGTCTTTTTACTAACAAATTCTTACTTCCCGGCAGCTTTTCTTCACTTTTTTTTTACATCTAAATTTTTGCTGAATATTTGCTAATTTTTGGCGATTTGTTTAGGATATCCCTGCCGATACAAAATTTTTCATGTGCAAAAATTTGAATCCTAACAGTAATTACACTGTTTCAATTAGTATGAGAAATAGTGTAGGTCCGGGTCCTCCTGCCGTAGTTAATGTTGCTACTCCTAAAGTATCTCAAGGTATTTAAATTTTAAATGTTAAATTTTATCTTAAATTTATATTTTTGTTTTTGTTTGAAGCTAAGCAATCAGAAAAACCTGTGTTAATTTTGGCGTCCAATCATTCTGTTATCGAACAAGGAACTGATATGTTAGATGAACCAAATATTTTATATAATACCAATGCATCCATTACAGGTATATCTTTTTTAAATCAAAATTACTTTTTTTTTACTATAAAAAATAATTTGTTTTTGTTTTACAGGAGTGGCTATACATATTGCAAGAAAGCTCCTTTTTGTTTCCGATTCTGAGCGTAACATCCATAAAATGAATCTTTACAAGTACACAGATCAATCAAAAAGCACAACAATATTATCATCATCCCAAATAAATTTTGCACCGTTGGATTTATCAATGGACTGGTTAAACGAGCATTTATACATTTTGGGCGAAATGACCCGAATGGACGGCAGTAAATTTTGGCAAATTTCCCGATGTAATTTAACAGGAGGACAAATGGTAACAGCGCTTGCAGGTTTAACAAAAAAACCACATCATTTCGAAGTGGATCCCTACAACGGATATCTCTTTTGGGGCTCTTCCAATGGAATATATCGTATCGATTTGGCTGATGTTGATAATGGTATAAAATATCCGGTGCAACCTTACAAGGTAACCGGTGAAAAGAATCTGGGCGCTTTCACAGTTGACCACAAAGATTTTCGTTTGTTGGTTTCCAACCAGAACAAAAACACGGTACTGTCGGTTTCGTTCGATGGCAAAGAAATGTTTAATATCCGTCAAAAAATCACAAATTCCAAATTCGATGAAGTAATTTCAATAGCTGCTGCTAATGATATTCTTTACTGGACCAATGGCCAAGAAGTTTTCTTTGAGGAACATCCGCCGGATAATACTTTGTATTACCATAATGCATATCCATTGAGCTTTGTTCATAATTATACAAAAGTTTTGGTGAACTTATCAAGTTCTCAATCGACTCCCATTCCGTTGAATCCTCCGACGAACGTGCAAGCTATTTTTGGAAGGACTACCGCTAGAATTTCTTGGGATCCTCCGCATATTTTAGCTTTTCAAGGTATTTTTTTCGTAATTTAAATTTAAACTGACATTAAAAGTTTTGTAACTATTTAGGAAAAGGAGCTTGGCGCAACTGGTCTTATGATATTTCTATTAAAGACTTGACGACTCACAATACTTGTTTTGTAAGAGATATCAACAGTACCACACATAGCATTGAAGGCTTAGAAGAAGATACAGAATATGTTATCAAGACTTTAGCTTATACAAGTACCGGAAGGGGACCTTGGTCCTCGGAATTCATTGGAAAAACTCTAAAAGCTGGAAATGATAACAGTACCCCAGCAATTTTGTGGTCCTCTGCAGATGGCTTACTAAAATCAGACATATCTGGATCCGATGTTCAGTTATTCAGTACTTCAAACATGGGAGCAAACTTTACAGATATTGCTTGGTACAAAGACATGTTATATTTAGTAACAAACACATCACAATTATTATGGTACAATATGACGAATAAGAAGCATGGATTAATCAGCGATATAGATTCAGTTAGAAGCATTGCAGTTGATTGGATTGGAAAAAAACTGTATTGGTGTAATCCAAAACAACAAATGGTAAAATTAAAAACAAAAAATTCTAAAATAATATATTTATAATATTTAAATTTTAGATCATCAGAGGAAATTTGAATGGCACTCAAAAAGAACACATCAAATTAAATACTTTAGCCAAAGAGTTACACGTTGATGCGGAAAACGGATACCTTTATTGGTCAACTGGTCACACTTTAGAGGCTTCCCGTTTAAATGGTCAAGATCATTTATGTTACCATGAATCGCAGATGTTTTCTGGAAGACATGTAATGGGATTAAGTTTAGACACAGATAACAAGTACATTTATTGGATAGTGAGAGGATTGGATAGATCAGATTTATTTCGTGCTAGAATGGCAGGAACAGCAAAAAATCCTTTGAATGAAGTAGCGGAGTTTAAACTGAAGGTTTCAAATTTAACAGGGCCTCTTTGTTATTTCAATAATCGTCTTTTGTGGCTTCAAGATGATAAAAGTGCCATGATCAGTGATTTATATGGAAAATATACTGCTTTGATAAAAGACAAACACTTGCAAAATTTGAATACTGTCTTCGTTATGGATTCCTCTTTATATGCAAATTTGGGTAAGTTATCTTTACAAAAAAAAAAACATTGCAAATAATATTTGAATTTTTGATTTTAGATAATAATTTGGTTGTTATACCTGATTCTATAAGTGTTAGATCTATTAAATTGATAGGAAGTTGGAATTCTTTTAATATCTCTTGGACTGCTGTTAATAATACAAATTTCGGAACTGTTTTTTATGAAATCAAAATTGATACTCCTTATTTGAATGATTCAGCAGTAAGTATTCCATTTTTTCAATTAAAGAAAAATATACCACATTGAAAATTCTAGAAAACCACAACTCACACTTCTATCAAATATTGGAGACACATTAATCCCTACACCAAAATTCAAATTTCGTTACGAGCTTTTACATATTGGGGCTCTTCATCTTATACCAAAATCAAAACGTATTCACCTTCATCAACTCCCGGTGCTCCGCAAAATGCTCGAGCATTTGTAAGTCATAACATTGAAGGATCTCTATCTAATGTAACATTCCGTTGGAGAGCTCCCCTAGTCAGAAACGGAATTCTAGACGGATACCAAGTGCAATGGACGGCTAATTCCGGTATGCTTTTTACAAAAAGTCAACTTGTTGGACCATACGAAGAAGAAATTCTAATAATGGATTTACCGTTCGGTAACTACTCCTTCAATGTAAATGCAATCACTGAAGCTGGGCACGGGAACTTTTCCAGAAATGTTCTGGTGGATACTAGTAAAATATTACCGATCCTTACAGTGATCTTAAGTGAAGGGAATGATATCAATATCAAAGACTTGGATATTATGGCAAATTATAGAATATTTCGTGGTATATTTAAAACTCGCAAAATTGGATATTTATTCAGAGAAAACAAAGTGTTTTTCGTCAATGATAAGCAAGAATTGATGGTCATTAATGTTGCCGGTACGAATTTAAGTAGAATGGTTGAAGTTGCGGGTACTTTAATTGACTTTACTGTGGATTGGCTGCAAAGAAGTATTTATTATTTGGTAGCCCAAAATTTTACAAATGTCATCTATAAATTAGATTTGAATTTGTATGAAAGGGGTATTGTAAAGACTATCAAAATTTTAGAAATTGAAAATGTTGTTATAACAAAATTGGAAATATCTCCGTTTTTCAAGCAAGTATCTAAAATAAAATAAATAAATAATATATAACAGTTTTAATTTTAGTAAGCTGTATTGGCTACAATTTGATGACAAAAAATCTCAAGCAAATATTTTCCAATGCAACAGTGATGGCACGGAAGTAGAAATTTACTTCGAAGAAGAATGTGATTGTCCTAAAGTTGGAGGCGAAGTTTTTACTTTAGAAGCTTCAAATGTAACTACAAAAATCATTTACCAAGATTCCCCTTCAAAACACCTGATTTCTACTAAGTCACGCTGTAATTGCGAAATTGCTTCCTCAACGGATGAAGAAATTTCCTCGCTATCATCAGATTCACAAAGAATATTTTGGGCTTCGATGAATACACTAGTTTCCAAGACTTTAAATGACAAAGTTAGTTTCAATGGTATTCACTCCAACGACATGAAAATTTTCGGCAATCATTACCAGCAATATCCATCGATTGAATGTTTAAAACCTGCAGATGACAATCTAACAGTGTCCTTCGTGGCAAAAACTGCAAATTCTTTGACTTTACTAATGCCACCTTACAAATCAAAGTGCAACACATCGATGCCCACAATTGAATACATTATTTACTATTTACCATATGAAGATGGTGATGTACAGTGCGATGATAGCAGCACCCACAAAACAACATTCGATAGCATCACTGAAGTTATCAACTTGAGACCTTATTCGAAATATGTCTTTTGCGTTGCATTGACCAACTACTTAACGCATCAATCCAATGATAGACTTCAAATTGGTCCTGGGGTAATATTCCAAACAGGAGCTGGTGCACCTACTCCGCCAAAGAATTTGAAGGTGTTGATTATCAATCCAAATTTGCTGCATGTTTCCTGGAATCCACCGGAATTTCTAAACGGAGATTATGTGAATTACGAAGTACATTGGCAAACTGAAGGCACTTTAAGCGGTATAAGACACAAAGGTGAACAGACAGTGATCAATGATTTGAATGCATATTTGAGCAACGTTTCACCAAATGAAACTTTTTCTATTTGGGTCAGAGCGTACAGTCAAAATAATCAAACTTCCAGTGATAGTGAACATGTTACAATTACAACTTATCCAGAGCCTAATGATTTAGTTCAAACTTACCGTTCTGCTTCTGAATTGCGAGTTTCTTGGAATATTTCTGAAAATGTTAAGGAATACAAAGTGGAATTTAGTCTTTTAACTACTAACGATTGGAAAGATGTTAGTGATATTGAAGTGAAGGACCAAACAGCTGTGGCTGTATTAACAAATTTGAAGCCAAAAACACAGTACAAATTTAGACTTAGTGTTAAGTACCCTCTGGACACGAATCGGTATATTTGGCCTAAAGATGCAAGATTTTCTTTCGAAACTTTAGGAGATAGACCTTCAGCTCCAGGAATACCAATAATTCAACATTTGAAGAATAATCTGTATCAGGTTTGGTGGGAAGCTTCCCGAGATAACGGATCACCAATAATTTTGTACAATTTGGAAACATTGAAGACACCAGCCTACAGAACTAAAAGAAGCACCAATAGGACCACTTGGTTCAATTCTGCGCCTTTCATTGAAGAAACCGAATTTACCTGGGAGAGTATTTACAATGGTACTGAGACTTTCTGGATTATGGGTGATTTGTCCGATGATTTTAGATACTCTTTCCGAGTATCAGCATTTAATAATTACGGTTGGAGTGATTACAGCGAAGAAAGTATACAGTTTGATCTGATGGCAGCTGCCCAAATGGCCGATAAACCAGAACTGGTTTATTTATTATTAGCAATTTCTATTCCTTTGGGAATAGTTGCTTTACTACTGATTTTTTTCAAATTATGCAAATGCTGGTGTCGAAATTCCAAAAAAGAAATACCAGTGAAGAATTCCAGAGGTTTAGATGTCGAATTGGCCACTCTAAGAGAATTGCCCCGAAGAGGCAACTTTTTGCAAAACACTAATATTTTATACATTGCTAATCAAATAATCACCGATGATATAACTTCATTACCACATATTAGCAGAGACAAAATCACATTGGTGAAATTTTTGGGCAGCGGTGCTTTCGGAGAAGTCTTCCAAGGAAAAGCAAAAGTTTTGAATGGCACTCAGGACGAGACTAAAGTTGCTGTGAAAACTCTGAGGAAATCAGCAACGGAACAGGAAAAGATGGAGTTCTTGCAAGAAGCACAACTGATGAGCCACTTTAAGCACGAACATATTTTGCAACTACTCGGAGTGTGTTTAGATAACGATCCGCATTTCATAATTATGGAACTGATGGAAGGTGGTGATCTTCTAACTTATTTACGATCATCTAGAAAACCTGAGGTATTTTCTAAATTTTTAAATAATGTTTTAACATTCAAGCATTTAAGCAAATTCTAAAAACTAACTAATGTTTCAGACATTGGTTGGCAATCTAAATTTACTAGATCTTCTAAAAATGTGTCTGGATGTGGCAAAAGGATGCAGATACTTGGAAGAGATGCATTTTGTTCATAGAGATCTAGCTTGCAGAAACTGTTTGGTTTCTTCAAGTGATCCGCAGCATCGCATAGTGAAGATTGGCGATTTCGGATTAGCCAGGGACATTTACAAAAACGACTATTATCGTAAAGAAGGCGAGGGATTGCTGCCGGTGCGCTGGATGGCTCCGGAATCTTTGGTAGATGGTGTTTTCACTTGCCAAAGCGACGTTTGGGCCTTTGGGGTACTCCTCTGGGAAATAATGACGTTGGGGCAGCAACCCTATCCAGCCCGCAATAATTTAGAAGTGCTGCATTACGTCCGAAGAGGAGGACGCCTAGGAAAACCGGTGGATTGTCCGGAAATCCTCTACGGTCTGATGTTGAACTGCTGGAAAACTAAGCCGGAAGAGAGGCCGACCTTTAAATATTGCTTGGAAACACTGAGCAACTTGCACGAAGAGTGCGGATCAATGACCGGGGCCCATTTCGGGCAATACGTCAGCACTGTTCCGGAACGTAAGTATTTGGGGTGCATTCATTGACAAACCAAATTGCATGAGCTTGAAACGCTTTTACAGACTTAGACGGCGTCTCTAATCGTGCATACTTCGAACATTTTTCTCATATTAACAACAATAATTCAGGTACGTGCATGTTTCGAACATTATCTTTCAAAATGTAACAAACAAATTGTAGTTTTTTGTTTTGTTCCTTTTATTAAAGGATGTTCGTGGAAGACCAGCGAAAGCGATGAAAACTCCAGCAAGGAAAAGGTGCCTTTTTTGCCAAACAGTCCAGCAGCAACTATTCCAACTTACTTGGAACTTGTGTACGACGAGAACGATTCTCATATTGAGAACGACGGCTACGAAGTGCCGCGAACAGTTTTAGTGGAAAGTGAAGCTTTCAGCAAAGTGGTCAATGATTTAACTAATATGGAACAAATACTTAAAGAAGACAGTGCCCGAAGTAAAGACTATACGAATATGCAAAGCGAGGAAAAGTGTGAAGATGAAAGTGCTTAATATTTTTTTCGGTATTAATAAACAATCACGAATTGAAAAACTGACGATTTTTCGTGGGGTAGTCTCTCTTTTTAATGTTAATTATTTAATTGTTGTAGTACCTGCTATTTCATAAATAGAGAGGATCATTTTGTGACAATAAATTATTTCTAGTTTAAAACAAATTATTTTGTCTTACTTTTTTTTTATTTATGTTCTGCTTCTATAAATTATTTTTTAATAATCTTCTAATTAATAAAAAGGTCTATTTTTATCCAAAATTTAATTTAAATGCTAATTAATTGCTTAGTGAATTTTTTTTTTTTTTTTTTTTTACAAATAATTGCGGTTTTTAACTATTTCCACGTACAAATTATACGTTTTAATTAAAACAACAAATAGATTATTAAATTCTAATAAAACTACTTTTTCCCCGAAGAAAATAACTAAATTTTCAAGTAGTTTCAAGTCTAAAATAAAAATAATTAATATTTTAAAAAAGTCGCATGAGGCGCTCTCTTAGCGGCCAATGGACGAAATATTGTTTTGAAACCTCACCACAGAGGTCTCACGGATGGGCGCTTTGGTGGCGCTTTGGGGTATCAATTACACCACCGGCACGTGCTCCGGAGGTCAAAAGAACACTTGTCACGGTAATTAGAAACCGTTTAGGCAATTCCATTCAACCCTTCCTTAGGCGCCACTTGCAGAACTTTAAATATACAGGAGAACACATAATCTTTATAAAAACTAGGTCAGTATAACGACAGCGCCAATTTTCATCAGAGCTTCAGTATTTTCACATGCACGCATAACCTCATATTAACAAAACAACTGTCACTACTTGTTATGCATTTTTATGTCCGCTAGGGGGCGGCGAATATTGTATTCTTGGATGCGGGACACCCTGTATAAGGAGGTGTAAAAAAATTGCAAATTTCCTAAAATTGACCAATTTTCACGCGGAAAAAGCCTACATATATTGAAATTTCACCAAGATTGCATTTTTCAGCTTGAAATCTAAAAATTATTCTTTTAAAGCTTAGTTTTGATGTTTTTTTTTTAATAATTTGCTAATTAATTGATTTTTATTTAATTTTTCAATAAAATTTTGTGGTATTTCGTTATTAAAACAAATAATTTGTTTGGTATTTCGTTATAGAAACGAATAATTAGTTAATTGATGCGATAATGATTCACATAATAAATTAATTTAAATTGATGTCTTGAACTTAATTAGCCCAAGCAAACTTTTGACACGTTTACTTAATATACTTAATCAAATAAATCATTTAAAGAAACGTTTGGAATAAATGCCAAATAAATTAACTAAATTAATCAATTGGGCAATATGTAAAAAATTGCAATTAAGCAATCAATGAAATTATAAAATAATGATATAATGAAGAAAGTTATAAGAAAATTAAAAAACATTGTTTTTTTTTTATATAAAAAAACGAAGAAAATGAAAGAAAATAATCCGAATATTTTTGTGAGTGAGAGGTCCTACCCTGTTTCTTCCGTTTTTTCTCGCAATTTAGGGCGGAAAAGTGCTATAAAAGGAAATTAGGCTCGGCGAAAGCGATTCTAGTCAGTTTGTGATGTTTATTAAAGGCGCGCGCGTCGTCGGATTTTACACATCGCGCGCTTCGAAATGTTTTATGATGGACGGCAGGCAATGAGCGACGCTGGTCTGTCTCTCTTTTCAGCCGAAGACGTCGGCGTCGCTTTGGACGCACTTCCCGGTGCACCAATAATATTCAACCTAGCCTCAATTCGGTCAGTCGAACGTCGCACTCGAAACTGGTTGCAAACTCCGCAACTTATTCCGAAAAGTTTTTTTTCAATACCATGCTATTAACAAAAGTGCATTAAAATATTTTTTTATGAACAAAAACAAACAATAAATTAAAATAAATAAAAAACATTATCAAGAAGAATTGAAAATGAAGTGTTTAGCAGTGATTGTTTTACAAGTTTTGTTAATTTTTCCTTTTCAGGGTAAGTTTTTTCTTCATTTTAATTATTAATTGTTTCAAATTGTTGTTTTTATTTGATTGTTTTATTTCGAAATAAAAAATTATAATGTTGCAAGTGTCTGAAAATAGTTTTAGAAATTTAGAATAAATTTCTAGTACCCACTTGCATTGAGCATTCAAAAATAAACTGCGCGAATCATCTTGCATATAATGCGTATTGCGAATTGCGAATTTTCAAAGGCCCTAAAAAGGTTAATGGAATCACCGGCCAGCAAACGGTGGCCTTTAAATGTTAATTAACAAGTTACGGGATTAGCGGCCTCCGCGTTTTCGTTCCTTGAATACAGTCAAGTGCATATTTTTAAAAATAGTAGAAAAATTGACAGTGACCCAAATAAGATACACACAGAAAGAATATTTTTAGAAGTTTTAGAAGAAAGAAACATCTTCTAATAAAAACGCAAGCCTCATTAATCTCGCTAAGGACTAAGGACAAAGACAGACAATTTAATCCGTTGCTAAAGGATAAAGGACCTTGGAAAATGCATTCGAGTTTTGAGTCCTCCTCTAATGAGGACACGGCAGTAAAAAGGGGTTGCATTCGCGCAACATTTACATAAATGTCACTTTATAAAGGGGCAATAAAAGTGTTTCCACAAATGGGAACATTTTCTTTATTATTGCAAGCTACTACAATTTATTGACTTCAGGCGTCCTATTTTTGAACATTTTTTTTTTCTTCTCTTTTTTTTTGTTTGGATCGTTAATAATGATTTAAGTTAGTTTTTCGCCAGAAAACCACTTGAACTTAATGCGTTTGCTCTGGCATAATAAACGAAACACCGAGAGCATGTGTGAAAACTGTGTAAACTGTAATCGCTGTAAAAAGTAAAAAAAAAACAAAAAAAAATGAAGAAAATAAAGTCCCGAATGTTAAATTGCGCTCGTTTTTGTGTGTTTGCTTTATTGGTTAATTTAATTAACTGCTTATTGGAGCCAGTCACGCCAACCGTTCTGATTGTGTTTGCTGGGCTAGGCTTTTACTGGTTCTTCTTCATTAATATTATCTACGAGGTCTAATAGGTGGATTTTATGGTTCTTTTGATAGCGAAATGAGAGAGAGAAGGAACACTCATTTGCAAAATTGCCAAGTGATACGTTTTGCTCTTTTGCTATGTGACACATATAAATATTTTAAATTTGTAGTAGTTTAGTGAAAGTAGTTTGTAATTTTTGGCGGTTTTGGTGTTTAATTTCGCAGCATTTATGCAATTTCTTTGATATGTTTCTAATTAATTTATTAATTTTATAAGTGGTTATTACGTAATTTCAAATTATTTGGATTTGCATCATTGAATTAATAGTGTTATTGGGTTAATTTTAATTGAGTGAAATTTTATGGAAATATCATGTTTTTTTGTTAGTTTAAATTAACGAAGCTCGAATAAAGTTCTTGAACATTATTATTTTTGGAAAAGGTGAGCTTGTATTTTTGTAACGGTGATAAATTTCTTCTTTGAAATTTCAATTTTCCTTTTTATATTAGTCAAATTTATAAATATATTTTTTTCTTTGAGCTTTACTGTGTGAATTTTAAGTTTAAATTAGTGTTTTATCTATAAAAAAAGTCAATGATGGTTTTCATAGGAAAAATAATTCATTAATATCTTTTAATAATGCAGATAAGATGGAAAATAGAGTTTTTCAAAGATTTTATGTAAATATAACAGAATATACAAAAATTACTTTTAACGAATAAATAATTTTCTGTTTTTAATTTACTTTTCATTTAAATTACGTAAAATTTTATTTAAAAATTAATTATCTAATATTTTTTGGGAACTAGGTCATTTTTTTATAATTTTCATTTAATTTTACTTTTTTATTAAAACTTGTTTTAAATATATGCAATAAATAATCAGTATTTTTTGTTAAAATTGATATTAATTAAACAACTACTTTACATAAAAAGTAACTTTAAAACATTAAATAATAAATACTTTCCTTTTTTTAATAACTTTTTAATCTTTTTTTTCGCATTTGTAGGTAAATATTAAATTTGATATGTCAATTCACTAAATTAAAGGTGTTTCATTTTATATAAAGTTCTCCAAGGAATAATTATCATTAATTAGTCACTTAAGAAGAACTAATTTTAGCTATAGCTTCATTTCAAAACGTTTCAAAAGAGTCAAAATAAAAATTAAATTGAAGTTTATTAAATTGATAAAACTAAATGAACTATAATTTTAATTAAATTTAATTTTACTCGATAATTAAGTTTTTTTTTAATCGTTAAAAAATAATGACGTAATTAAATATTAAACTTTTTTAGCTTTAAATGTTATTCAAAATTTAATTTAAAAGGCCATTGTCAGTAATTTTAAAATGTTTTATATATAAAAAAGAAAACAAGTTTAATTTAATAATTCTAAATTATTGTTTTATTGCAAAACTTTTCAAAAAACAAAAATATATAAGTTAAAATTAAAGTTTATTAAAAAGATGAACCATAATTTTAATCAAATTTAATTTTGCTTGAAAATCAGATAATTTTTTTGCAAAAATTTTTAATGAATAATGAATTTTTTTTAATTTTAAATTTTAATCAAACATTTATGGTAAATAATAAATTTTATTAAAAATCTCATTGATGGTAATTTTAAAATATTTTATGTAAAAAAAAAACTAGTTGAATATTTAATTATTAGTAAGTTTTAAATTTTTGTTTTGATTATCATCAATCATTACGTAAAACTTTAATAAAATTTTCATTAGACTTTTTTTTTTAATTTCAGTTAGATTTTTTTAAATTTTCAAATAAAAATAAATTATAAAAAGTTTTATTTAAGGTTAATTAAACAAAAACTTCAGAAAAAAATACTTTATCTTTATGAAATTAAAGAATTTAATTAATTAATTTTTATTAATTTAAAGCAATTTTTCTTAACATTTAACTTGTCATTCAAAACTAAATTTAAATAGTTACTCTAAATTCTCGAAACAATAATTAATCAAGCAAAAATAATACATAAATCATTAAACCACGTATTTTCCTTCTCCTAACGAATCATTCGATTTATTTTTAGCCTTACTAATAAAACAAATGATTTAAAAATATTCTACAAAATGTATTTTTAATCCAAAAGGCTTCACACATTACTCAGCTATTCTAAAAAAAAAAAAGCTGAAACTAAATAGCAAAATTTACAACACAACATTTCAATAAATTTAAAATTTTTATCACTTCATCGCAAACAAAAAAAAACTCATTTGAAAATGACAACAAAGCAAATTTTAAAGCCTAAAAAGCGAAAGAAAAAAAAAACTCTAATCCAATAACTTCAAACTGTAAAACAGCCAATAAACATTGTAAACATAAATGTCCCAGCCATCAAACAACAAACCATGTAAAGACTATATTTGTAATTTACAACTGTAGCATTACAGAAGCGGCAGCTTTTAATGGATGTTTGAGTAATATCGGAGGCTTTTAGGACCGACTGCTGACCGACAGCAGCGGAAAGTCGGGAGCGGCTTCTAAGGCGCAGTACTAACCCAGATTTAGTTCATTAGTTTTAAACACGAGCTCTCAGCGCGAACAATAAAGGCGGAAAGAGCACTTTCAACACATACAATTACATACAAATGCACTGAAAAAAAAAATACCTATACCAATAAAAGTAATAACAATATGTTTAAAAAAAAGTGCACTTTGCTGAAAGTTAATATGTGTCCTGCATGTCTGTATGTGTAACAAATGTACCGTAGGGCACAATCTGCAATCCGGTTTGGTTTGTTGCGATTTGCTGCGTGCAACATGTGCGTAAAAACGGCTCTTCTTGCATTGCTGATCCTCTGGTACCGATCCCACACAAGCCACGCGTCACGTGCCCGACGTATCACACACGTGCTTCGATGTGACTGTGCCCCGGCTCAGCTGTTGCTCTGGCTCTTGCTCTTCTCCGCCGAAGAGGTTGCTTTTATCAGGCAGAAGCACCGTGCACTGAGCGCTATACGAAGAGAACAGCACAGAGCGCATCTCTTCGCACGTCTGCGCTCCGCGCACTCAGAATTCGCCGTCATCTTACCCCTTTACTCTGTCCGAATAGTTGGAATTCCTTCTATCCGCGCGCTCTTCTGTGCTCCTCGTCGTCCTGTTCTTTTGTTAGGTTTCCTGCTTAATTTCCGATAATTTTTCAAAGCGCACCCCCGATTCCAAGGCCTCCGCCACTTGCTGGCGCTCTGCTTCCGAAACCTACAAACTCCGGCAACTTCTGTCAGTCATGCGGCCGATCCGTATAGCTGACAGCTAGCAATGTGTTCGCTTCTTCCTCCACTTCTTCGCCTTCGTCTTCTTCTTCGGTTCGCATAGTTCTTATGGTTCTTCCAAAGCATTTGTATGCACGGATAACTGATTTCACATTAGATAGATAGAGAAATGTGAAATATATAGAAAGATTATTATTGTTATTGCTATTTTACGTTGCGTGTCGAGAGTAGAGTCGCAGCAGCATCCAAGATTTACCTTCTGCGTCCGCTTGCTCGTCTGTTAACAACCACTTGCATCGATTTGCCAGAGGGATCTCTTTCTGCTCTCTTGATACTTGCACACTGTTCTTTCTTAAACACTCCCACGCTTCCGATGCTTCTTCTCTTTCTCGGGCCGTCGTCTTAACCACTGCAAAGTAACTTAACATTTATTATCCTACGGGAGAACTAAGGATTTCATTCATCAAATACCGGCAAACAATTTTCTCTTTTGCAAATTTGCAAATTTATATATTTAATGCTAATTTTGCCATGTTAAATTTGGTTGTTCTTTGAAATATCCGAAGAATTGAAAGAAATATTCGAAAAAAGTAAAAAGAAAAGAAAGTGGAATGTTGCAACGGCCGAAGAAATTGTTACTCCTCAGTACTTCTGTTGCCCTATTGCTCATATGGAATTGATTTCCAATAAATTCACGCATGAGTGAGCACCGGCCGTCTTAGGAGTGGCTCTCAACTCCTTTTGCTTTTCTCCATTTGCTCGTAACACTGTCATTTCTTTTAATTGTTTTACAATTTCGGTTTTACTCTCCACTGTTTTATTTCTTTATTAAAACTTATTAATTTTGTTGAATGTTCTTCAGAGAATTCACGAAAAAAGTGGAATGTTTTTTGGTGTAATCAATTGTGGTAAATGTTTGGAATGTTGCGCACCTCTTGCCAGTGCTTCGATCCTGATGGGACGCGGGCCTTATTTTGCAATGTCTGCTTTTCCTTTATTTTATTATTTAATTCTTCTCGTTCGTTCGGTTTTACAAAATGAATGCTTGTCGCACGAATCACAAAGAGGTGGCTAATAAAGAGTGGGTAGGCAGGTTGGTAACGAAAAGGAGAAGAGTGCAGGAGTTAAGAATTCAAATCAGCTGAAGAGTTTTAAGGCCCTCCGAGTTTATCCCTTCGGCTTTCTGCGCTTCTAATAAAACTCTCGGATAATTATGCATATCGTCTGTATAATAAATAATAATAATATACGAAATAAATGCGGAATGCGTTATCTCTATGTGCATTTTTTTATTTTTATTTTATTTTTAGAATACAATCAATTATTAACTTTTGATTTTTGCTTTAATTTTTTACAATGTTTTTAAATAAAAATAAATGAAAACCATTTGAATTTAATAAATTAAAACTGTTAAAAAAAAAACCAAAAATAATATAACATTTAAATAATTTAAAATCAACTTTGTAAGTTTATTTTTAATCAGTTTTTTTTAATTATGTTATTACTAATAAAATAAAACTAATTCAAATTTTTCCAAAAAAACATTAAGCCATCAAAGAAAAGCAATAAATTTGTGGGTTTTTTTAACTTTAAATGAACACTTTACCTACTGTAAAAACTCTTTTAAGTTTTTTAAAGTTTGATTTATTAATTAATTAACTTACTATTTAATAACTAAATGGTTAATTTGTAAAATTTTTATACGTTATTTAGTTTTTGCAATAATAGAAGTTTTTAACTATTAAAATTTTTATTAAGTTTTGATAAAATCAATTTTTGCTTTAACTTTAATTAAATTTTTTTAGACAAAATTAAAAAAAAAAAAAAAAATTAAAGCCGAAAATTCGGAAATAAATTAAAAACAGCAAATAAATTACAAAATTACCAGAAGAATCTTAATGTAAAAGGAAATAAAAAACTTCCCAAATGCAAAAACAAATTTCAAAATGTCATTTCTCTTTTTTATTTAATTTTTTCAAAATTTTGTTAATAATAAGCTAATTTAAATTATATTAATAAAATAAATGACATTCAAAATTCTCTAAGAAACCATTAAACAATCAAGAAAAAGCAATAAATTACTTGTTTTTCAGCTTTAAATTAGCACTTTACAGTAAAATTTTCAAAAAAATGTTAAAAAACGTTAAATTTATTAAGTAATTCACTAACTAACTAAAAAATTAACAATGAAATGGATAATTTGGTAATTATAGTACGTAATTTAATTTTTGTACCAATAAAATAATTTTTTTAAATTAAAGTTTGTGTTGAATTTTGTTAAATAAACTAAAAAATTTTTAATGAAAAAAAACATCTAATTTGGATAAATTGAAATAATAATATAAAAATTTGTCAACTTTATTAAAAAAAAAAAAAAAACATTTTAAAACTGAAAATTTAGAAGTAAATAATAAAAAGCAGCAAATAAATCACCAGGAAAATTTTATTGTAAAAAACAATGAATAATTTCCAAAAGCCAAAATCAAATTTCAATTTCAGTTTGCGTATGATTATACTTATTAATAGAATCACCCACCGCACGGCCCAAATCCGGATCGATCTTATTAAGATGACCAATCAAGCGTTCCTGAATAAAACCAACGGCATTCCTCAAATCGTAAGCAATATTATCAGCCAATCTGGCCCTTTCATCAGCCTTCAAAACCCTCTGATATAAAACGCGCGCTTGCTCGTAATTATCCTCGAGCAATCCAGTATCGGTCCTAGTGGTATCTCCTTGCAATCTGAAAGACGGCGTCAAAGTTTTCACTCTGGCACTCTCCTCCGGTCCATTGAAACTGTTCGGATGATAATTGGGCGCTCCGCCTTGTCCATCAATCGTACTTCTTCCATTGCGATTGAAATTCCGCACCGGCGAATTCGGTTGATTGACCGGCAATTGCTGATAATTAACTCCCAAGCGATACCTGTGAGTGTCGCCGTACGCAAACAGCCGTCCTTGCAGCATCCGATCCGGCGACGCGTCGATTCCCGGCACCAAATGCGCCGGATTGAAAGCAATCTGTTCGACTTCCGCAAAGTAGTTATTGGGGTTCTTGTCCAGCACTAGTTTCCCGACAGGAATCAGCGGAAAATCAGCGTGCGGCCAGGTTTTCGTCACATCGAAAGGATCATAAGTTGTTCGAGTCGATTGCTCGGGACTCATAATTTGCACGGAAAGTGTCCACGTAGGATACTCACCCCTTGCGATGGCATTGTACAAATCGCGTACCGAATAATCGGGATCGATTCCTGCAATGATCCTAGCCCTGTCGGAAAATATGTTACGGATCCCCTGATCGCTGCGATAATGGAATTTGCAAAAGGAAACTTTTCCTTCGGAATTAACAAACGAAAAAGTGTTGCTTCCGTATCCGTGCATGAATCTGTAACCGTCAGGGATGCCTCTGTCGGAATACAACACCAACATTTGGTGCATTGTTTCCGGTCGCAGGGAAAAGAAATCCCAATAAGCGTCCCAATTGCGCAAATTAGTTACTGGATTTCGCTTCAAAATGTGTATGAAACTTGCGAAGAGAATGGAGTCGCGCACGAAAAAAATGGGGGTGTTGTTTCCGACAAGATCCCAATTGCCGTCTTCGGTGTAGAACTTAACGGCGAATCCTCGGGGATCGCGCATTAAATCTGCCGAGCCCATTTCGAATGTCACTTGCGAGAATCGGACAGCAATAGGGGTGCGCTTTCCAATGTGACTGAAAACTTTCGCCGCTGAGTATTCGGTGATGTCGTGCGTTACTTCGAAATAACCGAAAGCGCCGGCTCCCTTTGCGTGGACCACCCTTTCCGGGATGCGCTCCCTGTTGAAATGGGCCATCTCGTCAATGTTGGGCCAGTCTTGCAGCAGTGTCGGACCGTGGAGGCCCACTGTAAGACTCGCATCTTTCTCTGCAATCGGATTGCCGGAGTTTGTTGTTGCAACTTGGCTGTTCTCCTTTAAATGAAAATTTTTTAATTGATTTTTGATTTTGATGTATTGTTTTTTATACTTTTTAACTATAATAATGTTTTTTTGGAAAGAAAAATAATAATTATGTAAGTATATAAATAAATATAAGAAATGTAAATTGCAATTAAAAAAGTAATTACCAAGTTTTTTCCGGCGTATTCGCGCAGCTGGTTTGCAGCAGGCTCACGTTTAGTACTGACCAACGGCATTTTCTATTTGATCTAAACTTTTGAAATTCATCAAACTTGCGCACTATTTATACCAGTTTCCTTCTGTTGTTCAATGCTGAAAGGAAACCGCAGTTTCTTTTTTTACGACGCATAAAACGCATAAACAAATGTGATGAATAAACAGGCAGTGGTTTCAGATATAAAGATTACAACGCATTAAAAAAATAAAAATAAAAGCAGAAAGATGAAATGGGAAAAGAAAGGGTAACGAACGAACGAACTATATTAGGGATTTGTTATTTATTTATAGAGCTGATTAAAATTTAAATTGAAATTTTAAATATTTCACAATAAAGGAAATTCAATATTTTTAAATTAATAGAGTTTATGGAAAATTAATTCTTCGAATTTATTTTCACTTTTCTTTTCTTTATTTCAACTTATTTAATAAAAAATAGTTTAATTTAATAGATGATATAAAAAACTGAATAAAAAATCATTTAAAAGTTGTTGTGTTTTTTTCAAATTGAGTTTCTTTAGTCAAAATTTTGTCAATGCAATTTATGATTTAAATTTAAGAAAAATTCAAATTTAATATTTAATTTATTAAATTAATTATTAAATTGACTTCAATATTTATAACCCCTTCAAATATTTTTAGTACATACTCTTTAGATTTTTTTCTATTTAACAAAAACAAATTAAAATATTTTTTAAATACAAACTTTTCCTTAAATTTGAGATAATAATTTGCATTCGTTATACTTATATTTATAACTTTATTTAATTGTTTTTCAAAAACTTTTGTTTTTCGGCTACAAAATACAAATTTATTATAGAAAAAATACTTTGAGATTTTAAAATTCAAAAATAATAATAAAATATATTTAAAAAATACAATATATTTGTAGCAGTATTTAATTTATTAAGTTTCCAAATATAATAGTTTTGAAGAAATAAGTTAAATCTTTGAAAATAGTTTTTTTTTTTGTTAGTTTGTATAGCCAATTTAATATTTTTTTTATTAGAAATTTAGTTAATACTTAGATTGAAATTTAATTAACATAATTTAATTGCGATTGTAAAAGTTATTAATTAAACTAAAAAAATTAGATAACATTCTCTAAAAAAATATTCAAATAAAAATTAACATTTTCTTTTATTAAATAAATAATTACAAATAATAAAACGTTTCTAAATTTAATAGTTTTGAAACAAAACAAAAAATAAATCTTTGAAACGACTATTAATTTTTGCTAATTTTTTTAGTCAATTTAATATTTTTCATTAAGAATTTGGTTAATCCAAATACCTAAATAGTTAATTTAAATTTAATTAAAATTATTCAATTGCTGCTCGTATTATAAAAATAAATAATTAAGCTAAAATATGTTTAATATTCTCTTAAAAAAATAATTAATTTTACAAAAAAGTGTTATTTGAAATTACTATTTTACCAATTTGCAGTAAAAGCAAATAGCAATAACAAATAAATTGAATAAACAAGTGGTTGATTTAGGTTTACAGGTAAATCGATATGAATCGCAATAAAATAAAAATAAAAATAAAATGGAAAAAAAAAACGCAAATACAGGCAATTAAAACAAAAAGCAAAAGTGAAAAGTGAAGCGAAAGGGTAATGAACTACTACATGCATCCATACATATTAGGGATTTGTTATTTGTATGTAGCGCTGGTATTTAGATCCTCTCTGATCCTCTCGGCCGCATGTTCGCCTGTGAACCGAATCTCTCGTAAAGCTCCCACGCCTACACTCTCTTCGGCTAACCCCTCGCGATATATGCACGGGCTTTAACTAATCCGATGCAGAAGCAGAGACGCGCGACTGCAGAGCGTCGCGACGCCTCATGCGCGCCTAATAACCCGATCGCTCGGTACGTGAAAGCTGTCCGGAAAAGCTTTCCTCGGGAAAACACCTGTTGAGCTCCCATTAGGATGGCTCATCGAGGAAATTCCTTTGCAATTCTCACTGTAGTATAATGTTTTCGCTTTTCTCTGCGTAGAATTCAGTTTGTTGCTTTTCTAAAGCTGTTTTCTTAAGTTGGAAGACTCGGAAAATTGGTTTTCATGTTTCGGTTGGAGGAAATGTGCTTTTAGTGCTGGTGGGATCGATGATGAATCATATTTGTTTATTTTTTACTAGAAATTATTTTTAAATGTCGGTTTTCTGTGAAGGTTTTCCGAGTTTTCCACTGAAAGCGTTTCTTTTCTATTTATTTGAAACCCTTTTTTTGAAATTTGATACAATTTTTAGATGATTTTCTAGTGGCAAGCAATAGAAATGTAGTTTAGATGCATTTTTTTAAATTAAAAATTTTGTCTTTGATTTTATTGTTGTCTTTTATTTTTTGCTTTATTAAATTAAAAATTTGGAATTTTCATTAAATTAAATGAAATCGTTACAAAATAAAAAATGTTATCAATTTCTTAAAAAAAAAAGACATTATCCAATAATGAGAAAAGAATAATTTTCATCAGAAAGACTAAACCGCTGTTAATCGCTGCCCCCCTGTCATTTTCCGATACGACTCCTGCATTCGGGACCTGCACCGGCGGCAGAACAGGGAGTATCATCCCCGGCGTGCATTAAAAGCAGCCGCAGAAGCACGCAGAGAGCAAGGCAGCCAGCCAGCAGCAGTGGAAACAATTTCGACAACGATTTCCGATAGTGGACCGCTTGTTTCGCCAGGCCCCCGTCTTCTTTTGCCGCTGCTATCCTATCCCTTTCCGATATTTTCAACACATGCCCCGTTGGTCGATTGCGCCGGGGTTGCTTGCTTGCTCTCCGCTCGCCGAATGCACTCGGCTCTCATGCTCTTCTGTTAGTCGGCCCCATCGAGAGGCGCCACGCCCAACGCCCGAACGCTCCTGAGAGCCTGCTTAACAACGAGCCGCGCGAATCATCCCGGAGGGGCCTCCGTTATCGCCGCTCTGCCTGCCGCACACTTCGTCCGCGTCGCGGGGTAAGACCCTCTGCAGCCGACTCGGCCACGCATCTCCCGCGTCCGCTGCGCTCCTACTATCGTGTTGACGTCATTCTGGAGCAATTCCCACGGTGCTGCTGCGCTTCTTGCGAGCGGCTGCCGGATGGCTGCGTGGCGGTGCGGAGGGCCGCCTGCAGCGCACATGGCCCTGAGCGGCAGTCACATGACGTCAAGCGAGTAGCAGGCGCTTAGAAAAATGCAACGGTTAGCTGCACAACCCGCTAGCGGCAGGCAGAGACGGAGGGCGCTTCTTCGGGGTCGATGCACCGATGACCCCTCGCGTACTTCTTCCACTGTGTTGGTGACGTCTGTGAGCGGTCGTCGCACCAACATGGGGCGGCTCAGGCTCGAAACGACGTCAACAACCAACCAGGAAAACATATATTTGTAGAGCATGAAGAGTAAACAACCATTCCACCACCACCAACAAAACGCGACACCACCCGATACACACTACTACCATACTCCTTCTCATTTCTCTTTTAATACCCGCTGATGATGATGATACTTCTTTCGAATACTGCTGCTGCTGCTGCTGCTGAATTTCCAATGGATTTTCTACTTTCAGTCCATTTGATTGAACTTCGTTAATGGCAACGGTTTGTTTATTTAAACGAAAAGTTTGTATTGGTTGCAGTGGTGGAGTGCAATTGCAAAGTGTTTTCGCGGGGGCGGCCATCAATAGAAAATGACGTCAATAGCTTATCAGGAAAACAGAAGGACTTGAGGGATGTCTCCTATATTGAGACTAAGCGGCTTTATTGTCCTTTTGAGATTTCCTAAACTTTTGGATTGAAGACTTTTTCATAGAAGTTTTTCACAAAAACAATTTAAAAAATTTGTAGTAAATACAAAAAAGAATATATTTTGTACAGATTTTTATAAATTTTTGTTACATTTTTATTTATACAAGTAAATCAAATGACAAATTCTGATTAAACATTTTTGAAAGATATAAAAAAAGACTTTCCCCTTGTTTTTCATAAAAACTTAAAAAAAAAATTGTTGTAAATACAAAAAAAAATTTGTACAGATTTTTATAAATTTTTGTTGTATTTTTATTTATACAAGTAAATCAAATGACAAATCTTGATTAAACATTTTTGAAAGCTTTAAAAAAAGACATTTCCTTTGTTATTTTTAACAAAAAACTACTCAAAAACTTGTAAAAGCAAATATAAATTAATCCTTAAAATCACATTGAAACTTAACAAAGATAATGCTTTAACAAAAAACAAAAAAAAAACATTACCAGATTTAAAATAAAAAAAATATTAACAAAAAACTAATTTTATTAACAATAAAATTGCGAAAAGTATGTTTCAAATAACAGTTGAAATAAATCGAAGCATAAAAAAAGCTTCGACAAAGAACGTTAGTCATAAAAGGGTCCCCCGCACATACATCCTCTAAACATGTGTGTGTGTCCTATTAGGGGATCCCTAAAAGTAGTCCTTCGCTTGCTGCCTCCCTGGTACCGATCTGACGTCAGTTCTATTGTTCTGACTCCCACGCATCGTAACCCTTTAGTTTACCCGTAGGCCCATCGATAGGAGCATTTTCATAGGCCTCTGTAAGCCTATATGCGGCAGCAACAGCAGGTCTACACTCTCACGCAACGTACGCACCCGTTGCTGGTCTCCTGTTCTTCGGACACGGCCTCTGAGAAAATAACATCGACAAAAAAAGCCGTCGCGTCGTGCGGAATAAAAAAGCCAACGGATTCTGAGCTCCTAGCACCGAACCCGCAGCGTTTTTAGCCGCAACCCTTTCTAATTGAGCGCTTTTCCTTTGCAGGTGTCCGATCGGAGAGCGGCGCGTACAGCACGGACGAGCATCTGAGGACGACAGGTGAACTGCGTCGCGCTTGTTCGAAGCGCGGAGCATCGAAACAGCCGCCCAGCAGGGTCAATACGACGGCCAGATTGGCCGCACTGAGAGAGGCCATGCGGAGCGAAGTGAAGATCCAAGACAAAATCATCGACGCTTATTTGGTCACCTCGGATGACGAACATCAAACGGAATACGTAGCTCCGTACGACAGAAGGAGAGAGTACATTTCGGGCTTCAGCGGCAGCAACGGAGACGCTATAATTACGGTGGACAAAGCGGCTTTGTGGACTGATGGAAGATACCATTTGCAAGCTGATGACCAATTAAATTGCGATTGGTTGCTGATGCGCGAGGGACAGAGGAACGTTATAGGCAAAACGGAATGGTTGAAATTGCAGCTGCCAAAAGGAGGAAGGATCGGAGCCGATCCGAAATTGGTTTCTGCTGGTACGTGGAGTTTACTGCAGGAAGAACTGGAGAATTCCACTTTGGAATTAGTTCCTGTTAAAGTGAATCTAATCGATCTGATTTGGGAAAACCATCGGGATGCCATAATGGAAAAGGACGCGTTCGTTTGGGAGACGAAATATTCGGGGAAGAATTGGACGGAAAAAGTGCAAGAAGTCAGAGACGAATTGAAGTATTTAGGAGTCGATGCAATGATCATCACCAGCCTAGCGGAAATCGCCTGGATGCTGAACATCCGCGGAAGAGATATTCCTTACAATCCGTTCGTGAAGAGCTACTGCATTTTGACAATGCGCGAAGTGCGTCTTTATGTCGATAAGACCAAATTAACGAAGAATAACGTCAACAAATATTTGCATACAGATTGGGGAGTCAATTCATATTCCGTTTTGTAAATATTAATTTAAAAAATCCTCAATTTTTTAGTATTTTTTTGTAAATTTTTACAGAGTACGGAATTACGAAGATGTTTGGTTGGATATTCCAACATTGTCTCAAACATGGAGATATTGTTTGGTACCAGCAGCCAGTGCTTACAGCGTTGGAGCCAGCCAAGCCATTGCTGTTTTGGTGCCGGAGGAAAAGAGGGTCATCAAGGAATCGCCAATCATCGGCCTTAAAGCCAAGAAAAATCCTACGGAAATTACTGGAATGGAAAGGGCCCATATCAGAGATGCAGCTGCAATGTGCGAATTTTTAGAATATTTGGAAACTCGCGTAAGTTTTTCTTTCTTTACTTCTTTACTACTCAAAACAAAATTAAAAAACCGAAAAAAAAATCAATAAAATTCCGAAAAAGAAAGCAAACAATTAAAAAAAAAATGATATTAGTTTAACGAAGGAGACACATGGATGGAAATGGAAGTGGCGAAGTCGATAAACAACATAAGATTCGAGCAGAACCTGAGCTTGGGCAACAGTTTCGAAACAATCGTGGCGTTCGGAGCGAATGGGGCATTGCCCCATTACGAGCCAAGCACTTCAACTAACGCAATTATCTTCGATAATAGCACTTTGGTTATAGACTCCGGAGGACAATATTACGGTAAATAACTTAAAACTTAATCCGCAACTATACTATACAATAATCCTTATCTTGGCTGCCTGGCCCCACGTGGCATCCTTCTTCTGCGTCCGGGGGTGTGCAGATGGAACGACCGATGTTACGAGGACATTACATTATGGTAGTCCTACGGCGCGCCAGATCGATGCTTACACCCGGGTCCTCATGGGCCTCATACAATTATCATCCCTTACGTTTCCGGCCACTTTACGCACTTCTGTTGCTGACGTTATGGCCCGCGCCCCACTTTGGGAAGCCGGATTTGACTACATGCACGGCACGGGACATGGTATTGGCACTTTTTTAGGTGTTCACGAACGTAAGTTTCTTTTTTTTTCCCCATTTGTGTGTGGGTTCTTGTATAAGTTGTGTGGGGGTGGTGATAAATAAAAAAGTTTCGGTTTTCAGCCCCTATTTCGATGCATTATAATGCTCGCGGAAGACATCAGCATTTTAAAGCCGGTTACTTTTTGTCTAATGGTAAGTTCAATATTAATTATTTTTGAATTGATTCAATGAAAGTGATTTAAAGAATAAATGTTTGGAGGATTTTGTTCAAGAAAAAAATTGAATTATTTAAGTGGATAAAAAATAACTTTTTTTTATATTTAGCGGTGGAAAATATGAAAACCTTCTTTTTATTATTTTTATAGCTGATAAAGTTATAGAAATTATAAATAATAAAGAATTCACCTTTTAAAAATACAGAAGTAGAAAGTGTAAAACCGACAAAAAATTTAAAAAAATTGTTTGTAATGTGAAGGCGCTGGGTGGTCAATTACAATTAATTTAGAAAATTCTCCGTAACTTTCGAGTGACCTAATGGATTTTCATAAAATAAATTTTAAATTAAAGCCAATAAAAATAGCTATCTATTAAAGAATAAAATCTACAAATTAATCTAGCACTTTAATTACCAAGAAACACCAAATTAAAAAAATTACAAGCGATACACTTTGAAAATCCTTTTTTACAGTTCTTTTTTTAATGTAACTGATACGGAGAAAAAAAAAACAACCTTTATTTTGTCATTAGAGCTAGTATAAATATAAACAAATGGAATATTTTTTTTAATTAGAGGATAAACGTCAAAACATTGTCAAAATAAACAAAAAACGTGAAGGCGCCGGCACGAAATTTTAATATGTTTAGATAATTTTTTTATTAATACTCGTAGTATAAAAAATGTTTAAGTAATATTTAAAAATACAAAAATTAGTCCTGACTAATTTTGATTTTGTCCACAGCAAAACAAAAAACATTTGAAAACGGTATAAAAATAAATCAATTGGCAACGTGAAGGCACCGGTCAGCCATACTAAAAAAATAATAGAGAATAGAGAATTATCCATAACTTTTGAACTACAAAACGGATTTTCATAAAATTTGTTTTAATGAAAAGCTAATAAATAAGAGAAATAATATATAAATTACCTTTTCCGTTTAGGTTCTAAGAAGTCTCAAATGTCAAATAAAAGCGACAAACTTTGGAAAATGCTAAGAGTGCTTATTTTAAAAATCCATCTTTTTTATTATTTGGGTAATTTGATATAATAGTCAAATGAGGAGTATATAAAAATTAAATGTATTTTTAAAAATAAAACAATAAAAAACATAAAAAAACATTGAAAAACAAATTAAATGTATTAAAATTTGAGGGCGCCATTGAACAATTTTTGAAAAAAAAAATCCAATAAATATAGTTATTAAACAAATGTTAAGACTCAAAAATGAAAGTAGCAAACCTTCAATTCAAATAGCAAACTTGAAAAATCATCTATTTTGATATTGGAAATTAGAAATTATTTATTTCTATTCATAAAAATAGAACTAAAACCGTTCAATTAATTATTTTTGCACATTTTAATAAATAAATATATTACTTAAACTGTTTTTTAGAGCCGGGATATTATTCCGAAGGCGAATTTGGCGTTCGTTTGGAAAACATTTTACTGGTAGTGCAAAAACCATGGTTGAAACATTACTCCGGTCAAGCATTTCTTGGATTTAAAGATGTCACACTGGTTCCATTCGAGCCAAAACTTATCAATATCAGCATGTTAACTTTCCAGCACGTAAGTCTGATTAAAATAAAAATTACTTATCATTTATATAAATCATTCTTGTATATTTAGAAATTGTTTCATAGAAAAATAAAAACTAATTAATTTGCACTTATAGAGACGATGGTTGAATGATTACAACACTCGAATCAGAGAATTGGTGGGAAAAGAACTGAAAGCGAAGAAAAAAATGTCAGCATTTTATTGGATGATGGAAAAAACGAAGCACATTCCTGGTGGCGGCCATCAAATATTTCCTTCTTTGAGCATCGCCACATTTTGTCTAGCTACAATTTCCATTTTGGTTTTTTAAACATTTAAATTCTAGTAATTTATTTATTAATATCATTTAATTAAATTAGTCATGACATTTACAAAGAGCATACATTTATATTTTAGTCTAGCCAAAAACGATTCTTGGCCTTCACACAACTGCCTTATTAATTGATAAGAACTAAGAATGTTAAGATATCAAAAGGAGCAGCAATTTGTTTGGTTTTCATTCAGAAAAAAAATCACTTAGATTTATTTAATAAATTAAATATTGAATTCATAAAAAATTGAAAAACAAACATTTTGCGGGAAAACGCACTCAGTAGTAATAGAAAAGCCAAAGCACAATTTACTTATTTGAAATTTTATACTTAAAAACATTGAAAAATAATGTAAAAAGAGGAGATTTAGATGTCTAAATTATGCATTATACAAACAAACAAAAAATAAATCGTAATTCAGTTTTTCAATATTGTACCATTGTACCAGAACAAATTAAGGTTTCCACAGTCGGACAAGACCGTCTTCGCTATAAGAACACAGTAAATTCTGGTGCGGATGATGCGAAATTCCAATGACGTCCTTCTCGTGGATATTCAGCGTCCGCTCCAGTTTGCCGGAATTCGTCGAGAAGCAGTACAGAACGTAATCTTCTCCGACGCAGTAAATCCAGTCTCCTCTGGGCGACACAGTCGAGCAAACGAAGTCTCCTCCTTCGCGTTTGCCGCTCGAAAAAGACCGCACAATCTACACAAATAAATTATTAAAAAACATGAAAAACAATTAGGTAGTTGCCTATAGAAAAACCACTAATAATTTAGAATTAATTGCAAGGAAAAATTAGGCAACTACCTGGCAAAATTACAAAAAATAAAAATAAAACAATTAATTAATTACCTGTCCAGAAAGATTCATAATGACGACAGTATTGGATCTGTTGCAAACTACAAAATGCTCGCTGTTCTTGGCAAAAACATGAATATTATTAACTGTCGTATCGCCTGCCCCAATTGATTTAAAAGTGTGGGTGCATTCCGTTGTTTTAATACTCCAAACTTTAACAGTACCATCTGAGCTAGCACTGAGAATATTGTGTCCATCTTGGGTGAAAATCACTTCGTTTACAAACGAGGTATGTCCTCTGAACTCCTTCAGCGCTTTTCCGGATTTCAAACCGTGGATTCTAATCATGTGATCAAACGAAGCACTCAATACCTGACTATTATCCCTGGAAAATTGCAAACAAGTGATCCCTTTGGTGTGCGCCTTTTCGATTTTGCGTAGGCACTGTCCACTGCTGATGCGCCACACTTTAATCTTGCCATCCTGCGAACCGGCCACCAGCATTTCGCTATCGCGCGAAAAAGCCATGCATAAAACAGCATGTTCCATCATCATGAAATTCTCCTGCGCCTGATACTTCAAATCCTTGCGTATTTTGCCCGTCGTGAAATTCCACACTTCAATTATACCATCGACACTGCCAGTGATTAAATACTGGCCATCAGGTGAAAATCTAGCGCACTCCACATGCGATTTCTGACCGAATTTTATTTGCTTAGCCATTTGCGTCGGGTACTGTTCGTCTTCCTGATCTTTAATCGCCGCCTTTCCGCGGAACAAATCAATTGTCGTTCCCGGCGGCAGCAATCCCTGATGTTGTTGCCACTTTAAAGCCTGTCCCAACAACGCTAACAGTCTGGAACAGGGCACAACGGAGACTTCACCGGAAAGAGCATGTGCAATTGCTGCTCGCCGTTTTTCCTTGCTGCTGCCATCCGGATAAGCTTCTCGGGGGTCGAAATACGAGCGTGCCAGCAGATTTTCCAAATGTATATAACGCTCCGGTTCGTGCTGCTTTAGCATAATCATCGGATCAGTCTGTCTGAGAAGAGATCTGGCAGCTCCCAGTTCTCGGAGTTCTATTAATTCCAACACAATCTATTTACACCAAAATAATAAATAAATTATCAATGTTTTTTGCGGAAAATTAATGCATACTTGTTCGTATAAATCAATGAGCTTTTTGTCTGGTAACTTTAAGGATTGAATGGCTTTTAAAACAGTATCCCAATGTCCATTGTTTATATCTGAACAGAAACCATCGACACTGTCTACTGTATTCAAAGAAACACCAGTTTCTTCCTAAAAATTAACAAAATTATAGATATTTTAATAATTTTTTTAAAACAATTACTCATTACCTGTAAAGTTTGAAGTGTTTTAAATAAATTGGCTTCTTTTAGGTACTGCTGAATCAATCGAATAACACTAGAAATAAATACAATAATTACATATATATTACATCAAAATAAAGCTCTTACTCTGCAGATTCGATTTCTATAGACATAATTGCAGGAAATTGCTTAATTACCAGGTAAAATTGCAATAATAATAAATGCGGACTTAGTAAACAAACTTTAAGGTTAAGCAAAGTGTTACTTATTTCTTGGTACAACAGATGCCGCTGGTGGTATGGGAAAATCTTCGGGAAAAACTTTGCGAGTTTTCCAAGTTTTCTCGGAGCGCACTTTTTGAGTACATACTTTGTGCAATTAAATGAAGTAGGTAGGTTTTATTAAGAAAGTAAATTAAAACAAGGAAGACAATAAAGTTTATGGCGGCAGCACTTTATAGTGTTTGGGGCCAAAATTTCTAAAAATAAAGTTGTAAAACTATTAATGACGCTCATAAAACTGTTTTGGATGTAATTTAAATGTTTAATTTAGTGCATGGGACGCACAATAAAAGCAGGCTTTCTTTAATTGAAACGATTCGAGGGTTTTCGCTGTACAGTTTGGTATATTTGCATTTGAAAACAAAGCAAAAAAGAAAATCAACAGCTAAAATAATTGCGTACAGAGGCAAAGAGCAAAAGGGAATAGGTAATTATGGATCGGAATGAGTGTTATTGGATTTTCCAAATGATGATGGCAGCGGACGACAATGAAGTGGACGCGTTGCATCAATTATTGATGTTGGATTCGTGCGCGCCGTGAAAAATTCATTGCCAATACGAAAAGCGACTTTGATAACTTAAATATTGACTGGGGTGCCTTTCAGTGCGGTAAACAGTAATAAATATTAAAGCTCGCCGCTCGTAAATACCAATATAATAATTGTATGTGAGGCATTAGGAATGGCGTGATGTTGAAAAGTTTCCTAATTAATTAATTACGCGGCCGCCTGAATGAAAGGGTTGCGAAAGGGACGGCGGAGGCGGCGAGCGGAGTGCAAAGGGAAAGTGTACGACACACGGGGCATTTAGAGAATATGTTTTGGTAATGAGCTTTTAATATAAAAATTTCAGATGGGCCAAATGCGTCCCTGTTGGATCGTAGTGAGCTGCGCGAAGGAAGAACAGCGAGAATTGATATCTTCCATCTAGCTGGCTCGTATAGCTATATGGATACACACTCTGGGAATGGTTGCATGGTACATTATAACTGACCAGGGAGTAGTTGAGACTTATACGCGAAACATTACGTCTATTTTACTATATGCGATCGGAGTCGGAGGAGCACAGTAGACGTTTGCGTTCCTCATAGTCCTCGGAGGCTCATACAGAGATTGCTGCTGCAAGATCCCTAACTGTGTGCGCGCTCTTTCTGATTCAACTACCAACTGTTTCCAGTCGCAACTTATTGTCGATTGCCTTTCTAACTTGCTTACATTTTCGGTTTTAAGTTTTCGTTTTTATTTCCATTTTATTAAAATGAAAAAATCATAAAATTTTAAGGCTTTTTTTTTGTTATTTATTAATGTATAGTATAAAACCCCTTGATTTTTTCATTAAAATTTTTAATAAATTGTTATTATTTATTAGTTTGTTAAAATTGTTATATAATATTACTTTTATTAATTAATAACTAAAAGAAAATTAATTAAAAATTTAATCGATGAATTAAAAAAATTGAAATTTTGTCTGAAAAATTACTTTTTTTTTTTTACAAATTTCGTTCATCTTTTCAGGTTATTGGCAAAATTAAAATTGTTTTACATGGAAAATATTTAATTTCTCAAAGTTAACGAATAAAATGATTATAAATTAAATTAAAATTGAAAAAAAAACGGCATTTTAAAGATGAAATAATTTCAAACAAAAATAAAATTTATTAATTCAATAAAAATAATAAAATTAAAAGCATAATTAAAAAAATATACAATAATTTTCATAAATTTAATAAATTATTGATTTACCATTAAAAAGTATTATTGTAACTACAAAAAAAGTCGTTCAAAAGAGGCTAAAAAATTAAAAAATGATTTGCAATGTGAAGGCGCCGGGGTTTATGTTAAATTATTTAAAAATTGCCCATAACTTTTGAACTACCAATGAGATTAAAAAAAAAAAACTTAATAGACTGTCAATAAACATATCTTTTCAATAAAATGAAATAAAAAAATTAGTGAACTTATTATGGTTCAACGAAGGTCTAAATATAAAATAAAAGCAGAAAACTTGAAAAATTCTAATTCTGCCGCTAATAATGTATTATATTTTATATTTTTTAATTATCTAAAAAGTTTAATTGTTATTTATCAATAAAGTTTTTGAAAATAATTTCTCAAATTTTCGTTTAAAAAATATTGGTACAAATCAATTTTTTCAAAACAATGCCATTTTTAATTTCTTTGATTATAAGAACAATCTTAAAGGTCAATCAATAAAGTGGTAAGAAATTTAGAATTTTAGAATAAGTTAATTTAAATAAAAAATAATAATTTAAAATAAAATATAATCTCATAAACTTCCATTAATATGAACTATAATTTCAACTTAATTTAATTATTATTGTATATTACTCTAATAAAAAAATATAGCCCATATTCAATTGCAACTTGGCTGCTATAAACATTATTATCATCAATTAAAAAAAAATCATATTTTAGTTAGTTTTAACTGGAAATTTTTACTGTTTTCAAAAACAAACCAACTTAAAATTAAAAAAAATATATTACTTATTTTTATAATGAATAACGAATAAAGTTTTTATCTTCACAAATTACTTCTTCTATTCTTAAATACAAAAAAAATATACAAAACACATTTATAAATGGAATAAAAATTAAAATTTTTTTAACATTTTTCAAGTAGCATAAATTTTTTAAATTATTTAAAAATAAAAAAACAAATTCATCATTAAAAAACAAATCTTAAAATTGCCTAATTTTTTTAAAATTTAAAAATATTAAAAAATATTTATTTATTTTAGAATTTAGACCCATTGAACCAATAAAAATAAAAATAAATCCTCAGAAAAAAAAACTAACATTAGGTTTCCCAATATAAAAAAAAAACCGTAACGAAAAAAAGCCGGATAAAAAACCCATAGGAAAGCCAAAAACAATTTGATTTTTTTCTAGGAAGGGATAAAAAGAGATCACGTAGAACGTAAAAAGCAAGAGAACAAAACCATTCTTCATCCGAACGTAAGTCGTCCATTCAACGCCACATAGAGAGCCCAGCGGAGAGAGCAGCACAGGACAGCAGCATTCGTCCTATCCCATAATACTATATAGAATAGCATCCATATAGCGTGGCGTAGTATTTTATTAGAGAGACGCTATACGCGCTATACGAAATTGCGGGTTAATACGCGGCACTGTTGTATAGTACCCACCCGTACTACGTATGTATTCCAACGAGCCAACGAACGAACGAACGAACGGTGGCGGCTGAAAATGGTCTTGTCACAAATCATGTTTAATACAGGGTGAAAATTGTGAAGCTATCCCGAGCCGCAGCTTTATCGCCAGTCTAAGTAATACAAATGGCTTTCACATCCCCAATAGAGTTACTACAGTCCTGCTGCTCCTGCTCTTCTGCTCTTGCTTCTGATGCTGGCGCTCCTATATACTAAAAACAGTACATAGAGAGCATGTATATGGAGCAAGCTCTTCTCTGGACCATTCCACTTAGATTATCCCGAGTGCAATCAAAAACCACCTCTACATTTTTACATCAACAAGAAGAATCTTTTTTTTTCTTTTAACAAAATTTTAATAAAAAAAGAAAAAATCTATGGACTTATAATTAATAGCATATTTGTTATTACTTATTTTATTCTAAATCAAAAATTATATAGATTTATTTATACGAGTAGTATATATAAGTATAATAATGAAATAATAATAAAAAGGGATTAGGTCCATTAATAACGCAAATAATGGTTGTGGGTAATTGTTAGTAATTTTCGAGTTGCTGCTGTTGCTGGAAATTGGGGATTATGTTAATGGCAACGGGATGCGCTATAGTGCCGAAACACTGCACTTATTTACAATCAACCAATACGCTTTTAAACAGTGGCAGCGGTAGCTATAGTTAGTTAGCACAGGTAGATATGAAAATCATATTGCTACGGTGCAATTATTATTATTATTAAATCCGTTGCTCGCTGTTTGAAAGAGGGTTTTGTCTACACAGAGCAGAGTTTGTTTAACCGCAGAGCTCACTTGTTTAAAGTTTATGCGAAATTCAAGTGGAGAAAACTTTGCTGTATTTGCCCTAATTAATATAGAACTAGAAATTTAAAAGTTGTTTTAAAGATTTATTAGTTGATTTGCGAATTTAGTTTTCTGGTCTTTTTTCCATTGTATTTGTTATACATGAAAATTAAAGTTTTATTAAGTTTTTCTTTTCAATTTTAACTCAATGGAAGTTTTTATTTGATTTTTTTTGTACTTCTGTTTGATTAAATTGTTATTTCTTTTTATGTAAAATCTAAATCAGTGTTATTTTTTAATAAGATACCTTAATTTTCTTTTCATGTTTCCATTCGTTGGTTTTTTTAATAAAAACAATTTTGTAAAAAAAAAACTTCTTATTATGTCTATTATTTAAGATATTTCCGGTTATTTTTACTAAAAAAACACTTTGAAAAGAAATAATTTTTAATAATTTTTACTAAGTTGGTTTGCTTTCAGTAAATTAATTTTTTTTTAGCTTATAGAGCATAATTTAATTTAATTTAATTTATTTAGTCACAAAATCAAAAATTAAATTTCGAATATATCATTTTTTATTTTAAGGAATTAATTTTTAAAACAGGGAAGAGCAAACTTTTAAAACTAAAAATTAATATTTTAATACCTTTTGACACCATCTACCGAATAAATTCACAGAAATAGAAACCCAGAATTTAATTTTTGAAGACCAGTGCAATATCTTTGAAATACTACTAGTAATAAAAAAAATGCTTTGCAGAAAAAAAAAATAGATTTAATTACATTTTCCAATATTGCAATCTGCAAAGGATTAGTAAACTTTCCGAATGAGTTTTTCCATAAATCAGCTTCGGCAATGGAAGCGGCAACCCTTTTTGTCTTCAGACCCTAGCACACCCATTATGCCTATATATATTGCCTCCCAACCTATTAGAAAGACCAACTTCAAGACATCCTCTGCGGAAATTTATTATTAAAGGATTATACCTATCGCACTTTTCATTCGCTCCGGCAAAGTTTTCCAATCAAAATTATACTGCCGAATTAATAAAGCACGTTGCTCTATACTACGTTGCGACTTGCGATAGAAAAAAGCGCTTCCCTTTAATTTGGATTCTCCGCTTTTGTGAGTAATTAAAAGTCCGTCATTTTGTTGCCACTGCCTGATGCCTCTGATCCTGCCGAATCGGGATTAATCTAATCTTTAAAGGACGATTTATTTCGATTGGAAAAAAATTCGGCATTACGAGAAATTATCACCAGTTTTAATTTATTATTTAGTTTTAATTTATAGAAGTTATTATAAATAGTTTATTAAAATGTGTAAATTTTGGTGCTCTTAAGGACGCCGATGGCTGCACACCTTTCTGTTATAGGGGCTTTGCTGATGATAAAAAATGTCTAAGGCACTTTATCCGCCCAAGTGGCAGCGGTATTTCATACATTATATTGCTTCAGCTTTTGGTACTATATGTTTATACAGGGTGTTCTAATGATAAATTGCAGTTTTTTTTTAAATTACAGATTAATTTTGTATTTTTTTTATTGAGTTAATTTTGGAGGTACTTAATGGAAGTTTTTGATTCGTTTAATGAAAGGAATTTAAAAATATTGTTTATTCATCTTAAAATGCAAGTTATACGATCTAAAGTATTATTAAGTGGAAAAAATTATTATTTTTTAAAATAGCAATTAAAAACACCTTAAGAATATTTACTAAAAATTATCAGTAAAAAAAAATGGAATTTTATTTTAAACTTTAAGAATGAAAATTTTTCTCTCTAAAGTTTTAAAAAGAAATATCTTTAAAACAAATCAACTGATTTTAAAAACAATTTCGTCATTATTTTAGAAATTTAAACTCCTTTAAAACGTTATGTCATATGGCCCACCTAACTTTTGAAAAAAAAAATAACTGCTGTTATGTTGCTCTTAGGGATGGTTGGGGGTGGGTAAATTAAAATCTAACCTTTAAATTGAGGCTCTTTAATATAAAAATGTTTAGCTTTTCTTATTTAATTATCACAACTTGAGTGATTTGTTAATTTAATTACAATTTTGAAGAGGTAGAAGATAATGTTTGTAACACCCTGTATAAAGCATACATGGATACACACGTATGTGAGAATGGTAATAATAATAAAAATAAATTCTCCCGATGGATATATTTCAGCTCGATACAACACGGTAACCCACTTTCCATATTTTCTCGAGAGCCAAAGCTAAATCATTTATGGAGACGCAACGAGCCGTGTATCACATTGTCCGCCATGAACTTTTACCTTTTTAAAAATTTCCCTTTTTTTCGGATTTTTGTTTTAAACATTCATTTTTACAAATTGTTGTAATTTTTACTTGTTTTCGATTTTAACAGAGATCGATTCCAGATTAATTTTGTATTGCTTTGGTGAGTGTAGTTATTTTCTTGCCTAAGCCTTAGAAGGAATGTGATTTCTTTCCTCGCAATTGCCTTATTATTAATACAATCAAGTAATAGTTTGTTTTATTTAATAAAATAAAAAAGTTTTGATTTTTTTATGGTGTTATTTGTAATTAGTCAGGAAATGAAAATCTAAATGGATTTTAAAGAAGTTTTGTTTTTGTTTTTCTGATGTTAAATTATTGAAGTTAATTTATTTTCCAAATTAAAATTAAACATTGATTTGATAAAAAAAAAATCAATTAAAAAAAAAGATTTTATTTAAATTTAGTATATTTCAAAATGCTATTTTTTATTTTATTATCCTGTTCATTATAAATTTATAAAAAAAGTTAAAACAGATTATATTCAAAAACATAAAATAATTTTAATTTATAAAAACAAAATTTTCTAGGATTAGTAAATCTAAAACTTCACCTAAACCCTACGAAAGAAAACCATTAAAAAAAAAATCACTAAAAAGTAAAAAATGAAGAATGACATCATTAATAAGGCATTATTAAAATTCATCCCTTCGAAAATAAAGAATGTCCTTCAATAAGGACGCCATTTTCAATAACAATAGTTGTGCTGTACGCGCGCGAGAGGGACGAAAAGAAGAAGGAATTCCAATAATATATTTCATCCTTGAAGTTCTTGGGATGTTTGCGGAGCTTCTTCTTCCTTTTACTGCAAGTATTTCCGATGCGCAAATAAACTATACCCTCCTAACGCACACACCCACACCGACATTCACTTCTTCAACAACCATATCATGAAGGAGAAAAAAAAACCGAATGAAAAAAAAAGCGAAAAACTAAATTCAGGGGAATATTTACTAAAACAATAGATGTCGTTTTATTTGAACGCGCACATATTTTCCTTTTGCTCCTCTGCTCTCATCGCTCTGCAACAATATTTTGAAATTTAGATGGGCCGCATTAAAAGAGCACCACTTTGCCGCCGCCGCCGCCGCCGCCGCCGAGGTCCTGATATGCACAAGTGGAAAAATATTATTCCAGGGACGTGTTTGCAGTGTTTGCAGAGGCAACTCGGGCAACGGGAGCAACCATCGGGAGCGAGAGAGAGAGAGGGAGAGCTAGAGGAAACCTAAGGGTTGAGGGTGTAACATGTACATGTGCTCGTTGTTGCGTAACGAGTCTATTTCTTTGCCGGAATTATTCTGTATAATTAATGTAAATGCAAGGACTAATATTGCATATATATGGCATTACCCTCCGGCATACATACGGAACCGGATGTTACATTCACGCGTGGCCTCATAACGGAAGTAGTTATGTAAGCTAGAAGCAACTTTATCCTCCCTCTTGTGCGGACTGCGTTTTTCAATGGAATGGAATTCGCCCCATTTTTCACTTCTTCTCTTTAAAATGGGCAAAGAGATGCTGTTTATTTGATTTGCTGGTAACGTTTTGGGCTTTTTTACTAGATTTTCTTCAGTTTATATTACTTTTTCTGCCCCAAATTATAGGAAACATTTTTTTAAATCTTCGATTCGGTGATAAGTAATCTTAACGAGGTTTAAATCAAACAATGTTATGTTTAATATACTGTCTATTTTTGTACAATTAGGTTTTAAAAATTAAATAAAAATAAAAATAACTTCGAACATAATTAACAGTAGCCAACTAAAAAAATATGCTCAACTATTGTTTGCTAATGCATTCTGCAATTATGATGCAGTATTTATCGGAAAGTTATAAACAATTTTTATAACAGATATAACAGATATTAATTATGATAACAAACTGTATTGGTATAAATATAAACGCAAAACAGAATAATGATACTATTTAGTGTAAAATAAATTTACTTTGAAGAAGTATAAAATGGACAATTTATAAAGTTTGTTCATTGCATTTACTATTTGCTTACTATGCAATTTCACAATTTGGTGTTTCAATCCAAATGATATGGAAAGAGAAGTAATTATTATATAGTTTTTCGTTGATTTTTCAATAATTATTTGTAATCAGTTCAGCCAAGATCGCTACGAGACGAATTTGGAAGAAGTCGAGATTCTTTGGTTCAACAAGACACAGATTGCCAATGTTACGTCTCAAACGCGAAAGTACAATCGATCTATTATCGTAACAAATGGCTACGCTGATTTGTGAACGGTAGTCAATGATGCAAAGGTGCTGATGCAATTTCAATGTAAAATCGAATCTAAATTTTTGTTTTTAATAATTTCAGGTTTACTTCAAAATTTACCGATTTGTCGACATGACTTTCAAACTTTACCGGACTTCAGGGCACCCTCGATTCATGCAATGTCTTGAAACATAATTATTTCGGAACCGAGTTTTTTTTTAAACTGTAGGAAACCTCACAGATTGCTCTATTGAACCTGTAAATGCATTTCTATTGAGTTGCATTGAAATCATTAACTGTTTCGGTATTTTTTTCAGGGAATTTATGTCTCCAATAATTATGTTGTGGATACCCGAAAGTGTCCGCCTTTAATTCCAAAAGGCAGGTACAAAGTTGAAGCAGAAGTTTTTCTAAACGAAGCGAAACAGTCTTCAGTAAAGGCATATATTATTTCTTCTATTGTTTATCCTTTAAACAAGAACAGAAAAAATAGAACATGAATAATGATCAAGGAAATAATAGGTTTTTTTTTTCTGAAAATTATAAGTCGCAATCTATTAGACTTTATGTAAAATTCAAATAATTGTAATTGGGGAAAGTTAATTACAATTGAATGAATAGTCTGTCATGTTAAATGACTGAAATTTAAAAGAGTATCTATCAGAGGACATTTCATTTTGGATTAATTATTTAATGAAGCCTTAAAAAACAACTGCTTAAAATTTAAAAAAAAAATCGAATTATTTGCACTTAAAATACAAAAAAAAAAAACAATTTCAGACTAAAAATGACCCAAGGAATTCAAAAAAATGTAAATATCTAAAGATTGCATTTAAACACTGAAATTTATTTCTGTTAAACCGAAATAATTTTTAAATTTTTTATATAAATATTTATGTATTTATAAAAATTGGAAAACTTATAAACTAATAAAAGAGGTAAGAAACGATACGTTTTTATCCTGAACCATATTCGTTTTTTTTATTAACAAATAAATTGAAAAAAAAAAATTATCTGACAGACCTATTGGCGTTAAAAAACATGCACAGGTATTATTTGCTAATGCATTTTGCAGTTATATTTCATTATTTTTATTATTTATCGGAAAGTTGGATTCAATTTTTATAACAGGTAATAATAAAATAATGATAATATACACTGTATTCATAGGAATAAAAATAGAATAATACTACTGTTTAGGTCGTTAAGGGCAACATTATTTTATTTTATATTTTGAAAAATTTGCAGTACTTCAAATAGAGACATTTTGGTTATTAAATTTTGCATATTAAATTTGCATAATTTTTAATTTAACAATTTAGTGTTTTGATTGAAGTAATCTAGAATAAGATAGAAGTATTTTCTTTTAATTATTTTTTTAATAAGTTATAATTTAAACTGATCAAACTAGAAAATAGAATTGAAGTTTTATAATATCAAACGCCGTCATCGATCCAAAATTGTCTGATGAACTATTGACACAATTTCAAAGAAGAAAAATAATAATTCTTTTAAAAATTTAAGAAGAAAATTTTAAATTATGTACAAATGTTGATAAGTTCCTATAAACTTTAGAAAAGTAATATGTAAAGTTATACCAAGAAAGTAACTAATAACTAATAAGGTTTCTAATAAACTAAATTAGTGTGGTCCCTGTATATTTGAAAAGTAAAAATAAAAATTTAAATAATTAAATAATAAATAACGGGTGACACAAAAAAGTGTTCCACCCCTGTCATTTTTTTATTTATCAACCGATTTTTACCAAATTTTGTATACCTACATAGGACAACTTTTGCAAATTAATGGCATAAAGTTCAATTTTGTATCACTTCCGGTTTCACCGGAAATGACCTCAACTTTTGATTTTTAAATAGCAACCCCCAATTTTTTTCACTTTTTTGGACTCCTTGGGTCATTTTTAGTCTAAAAACATGATTTCCGCTAATTTTTATTTTTTTAAGCGCAAAAAAAAATCAATTTTTAAAAATCAATCTAGATTGCCGTGAAATGGCTTAAATTACACGGATTGTGGTTGCATATCTAACATAGTCCACTCCGCTGTTTATAAGCCTTTAATAAAAAACATACTTTT
>JASKGO010008537.1:0-16569 GCA_030556065.1 Holobus sp. GC000080 | reverse complement strand
CCCGTGCGATTCGCTATCATTCTAGTATTCCCATTCGTGTCGTTAATGTAAGCCCTTGTTTTGGTAAACAAAACAGTGTTACCTCTGTCCGTTATTTTGCTCACAGAGAGCAAATTTGTTGGGTTAGTCATACGAGCAAGGGGGTGGCAGGTTACCGCATTCCATCGATAAAAGAACTGCATTCCTTTTGCCATCCATTTAATAAGCTTCGGGCAAGTATAAGTAGATGTTCCCTTCAGTTGTTACACTTGTTGCAAAAAAAAAACAATGCACTTAAAAGAGGAATGCGCGAATGAATGATTCATCGTCTCGTGATTCCTAATTAATGCTTGCTTTTTACGGTTCGCGAGCCATGGTTTTCACCTTACTCATATTTTCACGCCAAACTGTTTAAATAAATGATTAAATTTAGTAGTTTGTAAATTGTGACAGTGCTTTGTTTTGTACTACTTTTCATTTTATGACTTTATTGTTATTTAATTCGGTGTTTTATACTTTTTCAATAAAAGTTATTTAATTAATTAGTTTATTACTTATTATTACAATAACAACAACTATAATTATAATAACATAATAAAATTTTTAATTTTACAGAAACCAATTGAACCGAAACTCAACTTAACAAATAAACAAATTTTGATAAGATGTAACATTAAGATATGTAAAATTCCTTGTAAATTAATTAGTCATTAATGTTTTATGGCAGTTCAGTTATTGAATCCTTTCAATGATAACGACCTTAAACTGCCATTAGTTTAAGTTAACTTAAGAAGCCGACAAATTACTGCCGCAAGTACACAAACACCATTCTGAAATCTTTAAAAACAAATTGCATTTTGAAAAGATTCCAGACAAAATTATTTTGATAGGTTTCCTAATTTAACAAAGCGCTTACAAATGGTTATAACAATTAGTATTGTAATAAACCAATGGAAATTTTCCGATTGAAAACCCGAATTTATAAATTTTTGAACTAAATGTTTCCATTTATTAGATTATTAGAACATTTAATTTTCCAATAAAAGCGTTTCAATTTTTAATTAACTTTGTTGAATGTTTCGGACTTCCAGTCGTTATATTTTAATTTTTAACAATAAACAAAAATAATCGATTAAAAAATTAAAACAATTTACATAAAGTAAATGTTAATGGGGATGAAAATATAAATTCTTTTGCGCTAATAATCATTAAAAAAACTGAATGAAAATCAATTAAAAAGTGTATAATAAATGGAAACATTTCAAAGTGCACTGCAAGCGTAAACAGTCTTCTCCTCATTTATTTTATTTAATTGTTTTTATCGAGGAGGATTTTCGAAAAAAGTTCCACGCTACAATTACCATCACTTAATGTGCGTAATTGTCTATTGACCCAGAAGCACACCGATAAAATAATAAACTTATTAAGTTCATTCTACTCTTAATTACGACAGTACTTGTTGATATAAGCTAATATTTAGAATTTTAATGTTGATTTACACGTGCTCGTATTCAAACAAAATTTTCATGCAAATTTGTTGCATTTGTTGCAGAGATAAAGCTCTCGTTTCGATCGTTTTTCTGTGGAATTTACTAATGATAACCTTTTAGGGGACGAATCTTTGGGCGTTTAATATTGAATAACTTTTGTCTCTTTTTCCGAGCGCAATAATTGATAAAATGTTCAAGTTCTTCGTATGAGGGCATTATAGATTAATGGTTTCCGAAAATTCAGTTTGGGGGAGATGTGGAGCAGCGATTCTGGGGATTGCGCTACGGAATTCCACGTAAAGTGAAATGAAAATCGATATGTCGTCCACCCCCTTACATTCCGCTAAATGTTACGTTATGAGTTCAAGGGAAAAACCGTTGTGGCCTTGAAATCGTTTCAAATTATGTAATCGTTGAAAATTGTTGTTTTTGATGGATATTTAAGGGTGAAAGGTTTTATTTATTTATTTATACCTGTAAAAATCAAACTGATACTGATACTGAAATAATTAAATAAATAATAATGTTGTAACCAATTTTTACTTTCATTTGATAAAAAAAGAATCTATGTTTAAAAGCAAATTTTTAAATAAATTATTTTTTGTTTCGGTTTGATCCAGAAACTAATTTTCATTGCTGGATTTTTTTCCACCACAAAACTTACACTCAGTAAATTACAAAGCAACAAAAAAATAATAATACAACACCAAAATTCAAGTTGGCAAAATACTGATCCTTGAAAAGTGTAATGTCTCACTTATGCCACTGACCTCCCGTCGAAAAATTTCAGCAAAAATGGAAAACAATTTAAACCTTTCTACCTTATTAAAGTTCAACAACAATAAAACAAACGCATCAACAGCAAATTGCACGGCTAAGTCATACCAATTATCATATCAGCAATTAATAAAAACAAAAAAATTGATAATTTTTCAAAAACAAAACGAAAGTGTGTAGATACTAGAAACCCCTAAATAAAGTAAAAAGAATTTAAAAAATGCGAGAAAGAAGAATTTGAGGAATTTCATTGAGCAAGCAAGCCCTGAGCCTTTCGATAACGAGTTCCGTTTCCGTAGGAATTTTGCCGACCACGAAAAATTCCCAAGTCGGCCCCGATTATGCACGTTCCATGCACCGGCACGAGACTTGTCTCGACGTGCGTTCGAACGGAGAAGATCGGCCTAGCGCAAACATGTTTTCCCAGTACAAGGCAATTCTCGTAATCGGACTTGGGGATTCCACGAACAAACTCTCCACGTCCCCACCGAGGCGTCGTAGTGGTAACGGTAGCGCCGTCACTACATCGCGCCGTCTATAAAAGCGCCCACCACGGTGCGTCACTCATTCATTCACTCCGCAGTAGCCACCACGAATTGTTCTTTGCCGCTCGCAGTGTTACAATATTGTGCAAGTGCAAACACCGCAAAAGGATTACCCAACTTCGCAACTTTCGAATTAATTCGTCGCGATTTTCACGTTCAGTGCTAATTTGAGAAGCATCCAGAGAAACACAATGTGCATCAAGACGAGATTTTCGACGAAACTTGAGGATAAATGCAAAAACATGAACAGGTAATTGCAAAATTGTTTTCAACAACTTGTGCAACTTTTTAACTAACTTGTTTTCGCTACCTTTTTGCAGGAATAGCCTGGGTCGTGCCATTAGCACTGTTTTAGTGCAGGCTCGCATAGAAAACCGCCTCATTTGCGGCCTACATGCGGCTATTTCCTACTTGGGCAAAACCCCCGACGACACCCTGATCTGTCTGCTGGCCGAGACCAGCCCGGGGGATGCCACATCACACATGCAGTCCGTTCTGCTGCAAGCATTCTGCTACGAAAATTACATTCCAGTAATAAAAGTAAGTATTAAAAAAAAATTGCCACTCATCATTTAAAGCGGCGTTGACACCTTTGTACAATGAACCAATTAAAAAAGTATTTACTCATCCCAAGGTTCTTTTATCTGCGACTGCGACATAAGTAAAATCGAAAAGTCGAACGCGTTTCATATCACTGCTTACAAAAAAAAATAAGTTAATTGTCTCCACGTTACTAATTGACTTTTGTTTGTTTCAGGTTGATAGCAGCGAAAAACTGGCCGAACTCAGCGGTCTAGAGATAAGTTCCGAAAAGGCCAAACTGCAAGGACAATGCGTCCTGGTAACTCGGAACCTTAGTATCCCGTGGGATAAATCCCATTTGGATCCGCCACTAACCAATGGCGAACAAGCCTTAGCGGATTTCTACGAATGTACTATTGAAGAATATCCGACTCCCATTATTCAACTACCCAGATGAATTGCCTCTTCAAATGAATAGACCTGACGTGTCCTATGAATATGATAAAAAAATATATTTAGAGAATATCTCTCGTGAATTATAAGAGCACATGCCGCAACAGCAGTTATTTCGCTTGCTGTAAGAGGTTTGATCCTTGCAAGGATGTGAAGCCTTCAGGATGTCTACCGACGAAGGAGTTTTTTGATGATAATAATAACTTATATAAGACATTACTAGGATTGTAACACTTCTAATGAAACATTAAGGACCAATTGTTACATTTAGCGAATTTGCAAATTGGCAAATGTCGCTGTTGATTGAATTTGAAAGAGAACTTTTAACAATTGTTCAATGTTCTTTAATTGCTATTGATTTGTTCAATTGTTTGATACAATAATTGGATTATTGGTGTAACAGAATATTGTTAAAATTTTACCATTGTTATTGATTATACATTAATAAATATTTAATAGTTTGGGTATTCAAGTTTTTCTCTTTTAGCGGCTTCTTTCATCGGAATTTTTAAAAATTTCAGTTGTTGATAGTTTTTAAAAGTTGATGTAATCATTTCGAAAAAAATTCAACAATAGCCTTATTAATACTTGGAAAGAATACATTAACACGAGTCACGAATAACAAAAATGGGTAATAATTGCAAACATTACATAAACTCAACGCTATATTTGCAATTAGTAACCCTTTGATAGGCTGAAGTACATTGATTGCATTAACTCAATAGTTATCTTATTCTAGGACTTAAACTTGAAGTAAAATCTATTATTTATGAATTTATAAACTTACATATTATTCTCTAGCATCACCAATACCCTCTTGGGTTATGGAAAACGTGGCTTCAGCCTCTGGCAGTGAAGGCGAGTCGTACACTTTGCACAAACGGTTTTCGCCGCGCCCTTTACGAAAATATAATCTTGTAGTCGATGAATGGGCCATTACATTTCCTCCGATGGGCTTTTTTGGATCGGGATTAAAGGCGCCACCAGTGCCGTCCACTTGGGCCACCACTTGATTGGTGATAACAACAGCAACTCCAAACTAAAACAAAAAAAAGTTTTTTCTTTCTTTTTCAAGACAAAAATTACTTGAAATCTTACTTCGTCCGCTAAACGCAGAAGCATTCTTAAAAATCTAGCAAGGTGCATCTGGCGAGCTGCTAATTCACCGCGGCCTGAGTAATCGGTACGGTACAAAGCCATGGCACTATCCACTATAAGCAAGGAATACCTAGATTCAGCCATCATAGCTGCTGCAGTGACTAGAAGGCTGATCTGATGGTCTGTATTATAGGCGCGAGCACAGGAAATATTGTCGAGAACATCTTGCGGGTTCAGGTTGAAACGCTTGGCTATAGGAACAATTCTATCAGCTCTGAATGTGCCCTCAGTATCAATGTACAGGCACTTTCCTTCTCCTCCACCGTTTTCCATTGGTAACTATTAAAAACCTTTTTGACTATTTAATTTCATTTTTTTTAAGTATAAATTACCTGACAAGTAACAGCTAAAGTAAGACACATTTGTGTTTTTCCTGTTCGAAATTCCCCAAACAATTCTGTTATAGATCCAGTTTCAATTCCTCCACCAAGCAGCTGGTCAAGTGCTTGGGAACCAGTGGTCAGTCTTGCAATAGAAGCTCTTTTTTCATATAGTTCTGTGGCAGTGGTAAAGCCTAATGATACAAGTTTAGAAGCTTCAGCTAAAATCTTATCTACTTTGGCCTCAGAAATTCCTTTGATTGTGACAAGAGCTTTCTTTGGAGTGTAAACAATAGCTTCAACAGTGTGGTATCCAGCTTCAGCTAACTTTTGCAAGTCTCCTGGTACTATACCATTGCCCTGAAATGATTAAACATTAGTAAAATGAATTCAGGGTATGTATTTGGGTAAATATGCAGAAATACCTGAAGTCGAGCAATGGGTAGTGGACCAGGACTGTCTACACAATTATTAGAGGTCTCTAATGTAGATTGCTCAAGTTCCACTTCCATTTCACACAAAACTTAACTTATTATAAAAGCAACAAAATTAACAATTTGCAAATGAAAATGTGCAAAGGAAAACTAACCGCTGCTCAAATATTGAAATGTCATAAAGTAAAATTTTTTGAAGTATATGGTATGCAACTGATTATACTTGAAACTTTCAAAAGTTTTAAAAGTTTCATTTCATTTAGTTAATTTTGAATTGACTGCTAGAAAAATATATTCAAAATTGTGAAAATTTCTTCGGAATATATAGTTTTGTAGTTAATATTTATTGTGAATGATATAAATAAATTCTTTGCTTTATAAATATTAATTCCGGCAACTAAACTAACTCTTTAAACACTTTTTTTACGAAGGTCAACTATGAAAACCAGTTTATTAATATACATAAACAAAACTCATTGCTTTTGCTTGTTGAAGGTAACATCGAATAAAGTAATCGGAGTGGCACGCTATATCATTTATCATTTTATCAGTCGTCATTTGTGCTTCGTGTGGAAAAGTTGCAAAGTTTCGCAGGGAAAATGTTGAAGGGAACCGCCATTTTGTTTTTAAGGGCCGAAAGTGTCTTGTTAACTTCAAGTAAGTATTAAATATCATTAAAACTAGATTAAAGTACTTTTTTATGTTTAATATTTTAATATTTAGTTTTTAACAATATGCTTGTGAAATTAGTTCGTCTTGAAAGTCGTAGATGTTTTGTGGAGGAAGTTAGATAAAAATAAATGCATATTGAAAATAGTATTTTTAGCCGAACCCGTACGGAATTCTTAATTCGCACCGCGGAATTAGAAAAAGTTTGGAAAACAAGTGGTATTTAAACATAGCAACAAATCCTTACGTAAAGAAATGGAACGTAAATGAAAACTGGCTGATTTCGAAGGTTTTTAATGCGATAAGCGTTACGTGCGCTCAGATTACGGTTTTGTTTGTTGTCTCTTTGATAAATGATGTTTAATTATTGTTAATGAAATGTAAATTATTTGCTAACATTAAATGATTATTACTTGGGAATTATTTATTTGTTAAAAATTTAGATTTTGCTAAAATTGCGATTAGGTTTTCAATTTATAAATAATTTACGCCATTATTGCCATTATGTTTAAATTATGCAATTTATTATTGCTCTAGTTGTGTCATGCAATGATAAAGAAATTGTGTTAAAGCTATTTAACTTCTTTATTAGTTATTAGTTTATTAAATTTTATTAAACTAAACTAAAACAAAACAAATTAAATATTTTTTTCTTAATTACTTAATATTGCCCTATTATTAGATATTTATTTTTTTAAATTTAATTTAGAATTTCTTTAATAACTTATTATTAAAATTATTTGATTTTTGTAAATGCAGGTCGAAATATGTCCAAAGTGGGCTTCATCGGTTTGGGCAACATGGGCGCAAAAATGGCCAACCACATGATAAGCAAAGGAAGCAAACTGAAGGTATACGACATAGTGCCGGAAGCAGTAAAGTCAGTTTCCGGTGCCACAATTTGCAAAACTCCCAAGGAGGCAGCCACAGATGTCGACGTAGTCTTCACAATGCTTCCGGATGGAAACGTGGTGAAAGAGACCGTAACGGGGAAGGATGGCATAGCTGAAGGCGTTAAACCCGGCACTCTTATGATAGACTGTTCAACAATCGAACCGAAGCAAGCGCAAGATTTAGCGCAAATTGCAAAATCTAAAGGTTTCCGGTTCATTGACTGTCCTGTTTCCGGAGGAGTTACCGGTGCGGCGGCTGCAACCCTAACATATATGATCGGTGGCGAAAAGGCCGACGTTGAATATGCCACTCCATACTTGCTACAGGCAGGCGCCAAAATTTTCCACTGCGGAGGACCTGGTGCCGGACAAATTGCCAAATTGTGTAATAATCTTATTTTGGGCGTTACGATGGCTGGAACTGCCGAATCATTCAATTTCGGCATCAAAGCTGGTCTGGATCCTAAGGTATTGACTGACATTGTGAATGTTTCCACTGGTCGCTCTTGGTCTTCGGAAACCTATAATCCCGTGCCCGGAATCCTTCCAAATGTGCCATCAACTAACGAGTACAATGGTGGCTTTATGGTCAAGTTGATTGCTAAAGATTTAGGCTTAGCTGAGAGTGCCGCTCTTAAGGCTAATTGTCCTGTACCCATGACTGCTGCAGTTCATCAGATGTACAGGACCATGATGAACCACGGATTGGGTGATAAGGACTTTTCGGTAATTTACAAATTCTTGGACGGAAAGAAACCTTGATTATGCATTTGTAATTTTCTACACTTGCCTTTTTTGGTGGTCTTCTTGTGTTCTTTGTAAATAAACAATTATATAAAATTGTTTCTGGAAAGTTTGTTTCAAAACTATTTAAAAAGTTTAGCAAAAGTTTTGGAGATGCCGGGGATCGAACCCGGGGCCTTTCACATGCAAAGCGAACGCTCTACCACTGAGCTACATCCCCACATTATTTAATGGTAGTTATAACCTATTTTTAAATTTCCACCAATCTCATTGACCTCGTTTGACCTATTGTCATTTTAGATTTCAGTTGTCATTTTGCGTTACATTCTTAACCTCAGAAAAAGCACAACAAGCTCCACAGATTAAAGATATGACAAGCTCTACAACAAGTAGCATTTGTTTTACGCAAATAATTTAAAAATAAACCCACGAAAACCAAAGTTAATCACTGCATAATGATAATATTGTAGTATTAGTGAAACATGTCATCAAGCACAGCTCTAGCTTCACTCACAGCCACATACACGGACTCAGAAGGTGAGGATGAAGTAAATGATGAAGAAAATGTAGGCTCTGTGACTGTAAACAGTCCAAACACGAGCCCAGATAAGTCTACACCAACGTCCAGGCCAACGACGCCAGTTCAGGCAAAGATCACCACTAAAGTAGCCACATTAGTATCCTATCATGATGACACTGTTGTCTCTGATGATGAAAATCATGATGATTCAACACAGACCACAGTTATCATTGAAGAGAGTCCGCAAATTTTATCTGTGCTGACAGAAGCTGAACCGGTTGATGAAGATGGTGTGCAAATACCTCCAGAGCCACCCGGCTCCTGCCCTCCTGAAATTCAGGAGAAAATGGCAAAACTGTTTGCAAAGATGCAGAACAATGCTTTGGATATGAATGCAGTAATACAGCAGCGAAAAGATTTTAGGAACCCTAGCATATATGAAAAATTGATTCACTTTTGTGGTATAAATGAATTAGGTAAGATTTTTTTCGCTATTGTTTTGTTTTTATTGTTTGTAAGTAGATTTTCATTTTTTTTGCTGATTTCAGGTACAAATTATCCCCCGGCCATTTACGATCCACTAAAATGGAGTAAAGAGTCGTATTATGAGGAGTTGGCCCAGGTGCAGAAAGCCGAGATGGACAAGCGGGAAAAGGAGCGCAAATCCAAAGTGGAATTTGTGTCGGGCACGAAGAAAATGGACGACGATGCGAAAAAGCGGAAAAGTAAGTGGGACCAACCGGGGGGCAATTCGGTGGGTAGTATAAAACCAGCTGGATTAGTGCAACCTTCTTTAACGAACAGTGCTACGGGTACTAAGGCCACTGTAATATCTGCTTTCGGATCTCTTCCAAAAAAACCACGTCCTTAATGAAGTTTTAAAAATGATTGAAGTGAGTTTAATTAGTGAATTCCGCAACATTATTGCAGTGATGTTTACGCAAAAGGGAAAAACAAAACAGAACAAGTAATTGAAGTACATAATTACAAACGGACGTAATAATCAATATATTGCGCCATATTTTAGCAACATAAACCGATAAAAACATTGATAGTTTGTAAGTTATTTTTTTTTAATGGGCCCTGGTTCATGAAGAATAAATGCACTCGGTTTATTTTTAAAATTTTTGCCCAATTTCTACATTCGTTTGTTTAAAAAGTGAAACTGAAACGATAGAAGGCTGCATCTGGTTATTTCAATTTCATTTTTTATGATAATTATTTATCTAATTCTTTATTCAGGAATGTAATTAAATCAAAAATTAATAAAGAATCGATAAAAACAAGGATATTGTGTAAAAAGCTTTTTCCAGTTGATTTTTTTTTGTATTAGAAATTAATGAGGAAGCTATTTTCATTTTTTAAACTGCAAATTTTCTTCTTGTTTTTTAATTAATCCCAAGAAAAGTTTTTAACAACGTAGGTATCAACAAAATTGTAGGTTTATAATTCCCTGGTTATTAATTAAAATTAATTTCGCTTTTCGTAACCAACCCAACATCCTCCCTCAATTAAGGCACTAAATTCCCCCCTTTTAAATTTCAATGGAATTGGCGTCTTCTTTATGGGAACAATGTTAAACTCACGTAAAATATGGAAAAACAAAATTTTGACTTCCATTAAAGCAAACCGTGAGCCAATACAATTTCTGGGACCGACTCCAAAGGGAATAAAGGTGTAGGGCTTAATACTTCCTTTGTTTTCATCTGAAAAACGTTCAGGATCAAACCTTTTGGGTTCGGGAAAATTGTCCGGGTCGTTTTGAAGAGAATAAATAGGAATCCAAATCACATCGCCGACATTTAGATGAACAGTTGGTTCATCTTCTCGTTCGGCTGGAATTGTGTAGGGTTTGGTACAGACACGATCGATGAAAAAAGCTGGTGGATATCTTCTAAGAGTTTCTGGAACGGTTTTAATTTTTAATTAGCAATTTGATTTGTAATTACTAATTAGTAGTTTCATTACCTGATAAGACCATGTCCATGTATTTCAAATTGGCCAAAGTGTCGTAAGTAATTTTGCCATTTTGCGACTCATAAGCTTCTTCAATTTCCCGGCGTAGTTTTTCTTGAATATCTGGATTTGTGGCCAAACTGTAAGACATGAATGTCATTGCATTTGCAACAGTATCGAAACCCGCCAGGAAGAAAATCAGAGCTTGGGCAGCCATATCAGTTTCTGTCATTGTGATCGATTTTTGATTATCAATTTTGCCCAAGTGAGATTCCTCAACGGTAGCAAAGCCGGAAGATTTCGCATTGGAATCTTCCTCGTATTTCAACAAACCCTTTTTAGCCTCCATCATCAAATGGATGACATCCGGTCTTACTATTTTATGTTGTTCTCTGTAACTAACGGCGTCTCTAATAATGGTTTTAAAGTATTCGCCCAAGTATTCCGGAAATATACTCATATTTAACCGCTAAAAACACATTTTTAGATTATTTTTTTTAACTAGATTGATTTAATACCGTTGCAAGTTTTGGGAAAAATTCAATGAATATAAATTTGAGCATTTTGAAAAAACCGGAAAAGTTTGAAAGCGTTTTTCCGTTTAAGTAAAACTCATTTTCAGGTTCATTTAACGAATCAACACTGATTCCAAAAGCGCAATTAGCTATCACATCATTGGTAAATCTAGTCACGGAATCTTTGACTTCCAATTCAATTACCGGCTTTTCTTGCTTCTTATAAAAGTTTACATATTGCACTGCTGTTTGTTCCATCAATCCGAACATTGCGCGCATTTTGCTTGTGGTAAAGGTTGGACTTAATGTGGCACGCATTTCCTTCCATGTTTGTCCTATAAATTTTTGCAAAATGTTACAAATTTTTAATGGAATCATAAAAACAAGAATTTACCCTTGAGCGAAAATAGATTTCTGTTCCAAACTTCGTCGCCTTTAGATTCAGTAGTGAATCCTTTGTGATCGAGGAAATGATCAAAATCTTTCACTGCAACGCGTTTTATTAATTCAGGATCGCGGATCATAAGAGTAGAAGGAAAATTTTGATATATTCCAAAAAATCTAAAAATATAATTGATGGTAATGGATTTCAAGGAATGTTTTAAAATTTAATTGAGTTTACCTTTCGTTTTTGAAGTGTTTATCCAATCTATCCAAGTATCCATCAAAAGCTTCCAGTTTACAAAGGATACGCCAATTTTCACCCAAAACGGGCACTGGGGGCAATTGCTTTACATTTTTTCGCTTCCAGTAGAGTTGTGGCTCGTAGAAAGCTTTGTAAAATAAATATACCAAAGCTGATACGCCTAAAATAACGTAAAACATTTTGCCCTATCACAGCTACTTCAATTTTCACTGAGTTATTTAGGAAAATGTTCTTAATTTATAGGATTTATCTGATTTGATACTTTACTAGATAATAACGATTGAATTAGTTAGTGGTTACTAGATTAAATATTTTAAATTGAAACCAATTTATTTTTGTTGCTGTTTTATTTGACTTTGCACTATAAAGTGTTCATGGCCATTGCATAACTAACGAGTTTCGATGAGTGGAGGCGGTGGCAGTAATTTAACGCTATCTGTGAAATAAAAACAGTTCATAGTGGATAATCTAAAAAAGTAATAAAAAATAATAATAACTGCAATATTGCATAAATTAACAAATTTTTGTGATACAGTGAAAATTCTGGATATTTTTGAAGAATCGTTTTGGTAAACTTCAAGTTTTTATAACACATCCTTTATTTCTATTATTATTAGTAACAATTTTGACCATTTATACATTTTAAAGAAAATTAAATTGAGTTATTAATAAAAACTAAAAAATTAGGTTTGCTTTTCGTAACCGACCCAACAACCTCCTTCAATAATAGCATTAAAAGATCCCTTTTGAAATTTCAATGGAATTGGCGTCTTCTTTATTGGAACAATTGTAAATTCTCGCAAAATATGGAAAAACAAAATTTTGACCTCCATCAAAGCAAATCTTGAGCCGATACAATTTCGGGGACCGATTCCAAAAGGAGCGTATGTGTAAGGCTTAATAGTGCCCTTATTTTCATCCGAAAAGCGCTCCGGATCGAACCTTTCAGGATCGGGAAAATTGTCAGGATTGTGGTGAAGACTGTAGATAGGGAACCAAATAACATCGTCAACTTTTAAATGGACTGCTGGTTCTCCATCTCTTTCCGATGGAATTGTATAGGGTTTAGTACAAACGCGATCGACAGCAAAAACTGGAGGATACTTTCTCAATGTTTCTGAAACAATTTTGTCAAGATTTATCTAAAAAACAATCAAAATTTTTTGAACCTGATAGAACCATATCCATGTACTTCAAATTGGCCAAAGCATCATAGGTGATTTTACCATTGTTGGACTCGTAAGTTTCTTCAATTTCCTCCCGCAGTTTCTCTTGAACGTCTGGATTTGTGGCCAAACTGTAAGACATGAATGTCATTGCTGTTGCAACGGTATCAAATCCCGCTAGAAAGAAAATCAAAGCTTGTGCAGCCATATCAGTTTCCGTCAATGTGGTTAATTTTGGATTGGCCAATTGGCCCACATGGGACTCCTCAACAGTGGCGAAACCGGAAGATTTCGCATTGGAATCTTCCTCATACTTGAGCAAGCCCTTTTTAGCTTCCATCATCAAATGGATGACATCCGGTCTTATTAATTTATGTTCTTCTCTGTAATTAACAGCATCTCTAACCAAATTTTTGAAATACTCTCCCAAAGATACTGGGAAAATACTTAAATTGAGCATCTGAAACATTTTAAAATTACTTTGATTTATTTGCTATTTGTGAAAATATATCTACGGTCGCAATTTTTGGGCAAAATCCGACAAACATGAATTTCAGTAATTGCCTAATGCCGGAAAAGTTTGAAAGTGCTTTTCCATTATTGTAGAATTCATTTTCAGGTTCATTTAATGAATCAACGCTGACTCCAAAAGCGCAATTTGCAATCACATCATTGGTAAATCTAGTCACAGAATCTTTGATTTCCAATTCAATTATCGGCTTTTCTTGCTTCTTATAAAACTTTACATATTGCACTGCTGTTTGTTCCATCAATCCGAACATTGCGCGCATTTTGCTTGTGGTAAAGGTTGGACTTAATGTGGCACGCATATCCTTCCATGTTTGTCCTGAAAGTTTTCCCAAAATATTTCCATATATTTTCAGCAAATACAAACAATGTTTACCTTTGAGCGAAAACAGATTCCTATTCCAAACTTCATCGCCTTTTGATTGAGATGTGAAACCTCTGTGATCAAGGAAATGATCAAAGTCTTTTACCCCAACTCGTTTAATAAGTTCGGGATCGCGTATGACAAGTGTTGGAAGATAAGTTTGATATATTCCAAAAAATCTAAAGAAAATTCATTTTAAAAATCGAATCAATTTTTTCATTATTTTAAGAGGTCAACCTGTCGGTGCTGAAATTTTTCTCTAGTCTATCCATATAGTTGTTCATGGCCTCCAGGCGGAAAACAAGGCGCCAATTATCTCCCAGAATGGGAATGGGTGGTGATTGTTTAACATTTCGTTTTGTCCAGTAAAGATAAGGCTCGTAGCAATATTTATACAAAAAGTAGGACACAGCCAGCAAGCCCAAAAGTAAGTAAAACATTTTCACAAGGTAAAACTTCACTTATAATTAACGATTAATCACTGGATTACTTTTATGGAGAAATTTTATCTGCGATCAATTATCTTTCTTTATCATTTATAATATTCATAGATAATAAATGTTGTTTGATTGATTGTTACTAGGCCTAATTATAATTTATAACTGTAATATATTTGTTCAAAAATGGTATATTAATGCTGACTTAGCACAGTCAACAGTGGTCTCTATTACATAACTAAAGAGATGCGGAATTGATGTTGGCCTCCGATGTAAATAAACCTTGAAATTAATTAACAAACAACAATGTTGTTAGATGAGGTGCAGTTTTTGGCTAAGCAATAAAGTCAATTTAAATGTAATTATATTGATTTGATGACAATTTAATATCAAAAATTAAGTAATTTAAGCATTAGAATTCAAATTAAAAATAATCTTTATGCAAAAATATTGTGCGATAATAACAGCTGAGCAATAATAAGGAATATTTAAAAATGGAATTGGAGCAAGCTTATTAAGCATATTAATTAAGTATAATAAACTTCAGTTTACGCAATTAGAAGTCAAAACAATAACATTACAAATTTACAGACCGCAGATAAATCCATTTAAACTTCTTAATCAATATTAATCAGACTAATGTAGCTTTAAATTGATTGTACAATTTGCAAATTTAACTGATTTATCTGTATTTTTCGTTTGGCCATCTGCAAATAAGATAATTTATTACAAAAATATTTTCCACTACGAAATAAATTTATTAATTTTCCAAGCGGTTTATTATTAGTTGTTAAAAAAGTAAATTTCAAGTAATATAAAAAATCATTTAAAAAATCTTTCATTTGTTGCGCTTTTTAAAAGCAATCCAACAACCTCCTTCTACTATAGGATTAAAAGTACCCTTCAAATATTTCAATGGTATTGGCGTTTTATCAGTGGGGACAATTCTAAAATTTAGTAGCAAATTATAAAAAAGCATTTTGATTTCCATCAAAGCGAATCGCGATCCTATGCAGTTCCTTGGACCCAGACCGAAAGGTATAAATGTGTAGGGTTTCATTGAAGATTTGTTTTCATCTGAAAAGCGTTCAGGCGAAAACAATTCCGGTTCGGGAAAATTATCAGGATTATGATGCATCGCATAAATTGGAATCAAAATCATGTCACCGATATTTAAATGCATTGATTTTTCGTTGTTGTTTTCATTTTCAATTGTGTAAGGTTTGCTGCAAACGCGATCAGAAATTAGTACTGGGGGATATTTCCTTAAACATTCTGAAAATATTTATAATATATTGTTTTTAATTATTAATTAATTATTTTGAATACCTGAAACGACCATGTCCAATGTCCATATATTTAAGATTGTTTAATGTTTCATAAGTTATACTGCCTTGCGTTGATTCAAATGCTGCATCAATTTCCTCGGTGAGTCTTTTCTGGACTTCTGCATTTGTTGCCAAAGAATAAGACATGAAAGTCATCATAGTAGAGACCGTATCGAATCCAGCCACCAAAAATATTAGCACTTGGGCTATCATTTCCAATTCGTTTAATTCAATTTTTTTGTCGTTGTCTTTTGCTTTGGACAATTCTTTTTTAGCTTCCATTAAAAGATTTATCATATCCGAAATAACAATTTTGTGTTTTTCCCTGTAGTTGATTGATTCTCTAACTACGTTGGTAAAGTAGTTTGCCAAATGAGGTTCAAAAATTGAAAGATTCAAAAACTAAAATTCCAAGGTTTGTACTTTGTAAAATTACTTTCTACAATTTGCATTACAGAATTTTTACTTTTGCTAAGCGAGGCATTAAAGGTATGAAGAAGAATTTGAAAACTATTGAAATCTATTTTTCAATAAATGTGACATATCTGATATCATTCGCTTCGTTTAAAAATGATGAATTTAAAAACCCTGGTGAGCCGGGGTGGTGCCATTTGAAAAAATTGACTTATGGCGGAAAAACCAAAATGGCGATATTATTCAGTAAATAACTCCTTTATTACTGATCATAGTAGTGTGTTGTAACTTTTTGACATAATCTTAGGTGATTCTGATTAATTTAAGCCGATTCATGGCCTTCTAGAACCATTTTTAAAAATTCATTTTTTCGCGACTAAAAAAATAAAAATTAACCGAAAGCATGGTTTTAGACTAAAAATGACCCAAGGAATCCAAAAAAATGAAAAAAAAGTAGGGGTTGCCATTTAAAAATCAAAAGTAGAGGTCATTTCCGGTGAAACCGGAAGTGGTGAGAAATTGAAATTTACGTCAATCAATCCAAAATGTTGTCTTATATAAATGAGCAAAATTTCAAAAAAATTGATTGGTAAATAAAGAAAGGATAGGGGCGAGCCACTTTTCAGTGTCACCCTGTCTACCGGGTGAGTGATGGAACCCGTTCGTTAAAATATTTTGGACTTCCAGTATAGTTAAAATTTTGAAATTCTT
>JASKGO010008535.1:0-40096 GCA_030556065.1 Holobus sp. GC000080 | reverse complement strand
ATATTTTTAGATTTTTGCTAAACCTTGACGTTTTTTAAAGTAAGTAATAACTTTATATGTAATAAAAAATTAATAAAGTTAATTTATGGTCTATTTATTATTGTTCTAAATTTTCACATGCACAAAAGTCCTGTTAACCGGTATTATATTTATTAAGTGAGAAAATATACCGAGTGTGCCAAATGAGACATTTGAAAATGTTTTTTTTTTCTAAAATAAGCCTATTACAAATTACCTCCGTAAAAACTATCTGAATGAAAAATAAAACAGAGATTATGACTAAAGGCACAAAAAAAAATACAAGGGCGTATTGGGTTGTTGTTAATAAAATTAAAAATTTAATAAAAAACGAGTAAATAAAGAGAGATATCTGTTTATTTTGCATTATTTGTTACAATCGGTCGATTTATATAAACAGCAGCATGTGGTACATTTTCAATTTTCAATCTTAAATTGTTATAAACATTTTCCAGTATATTAATAATAAATAATGTATTTGTTAATATATTTTAGGGTTTTAAGTGTAATATGTACAAAAGTAAGAAACATCGCTCGTCTTGTTTTTTTGTTCTTCTTTCTTTGTTGTTATTTTTTTTAGCAATTTTTATCAAAAAGCAAATATTTAACGCTTTTTTTTAATTTAGCTGAATTCATTTTCTTTTCTTACGTTTTTTTTTGGATTTTCAAAAGAGGATATTAACTTCATAAATAATTTGTTTAATAAAACTTATAACACGATTTTAATTAAATTACTTTTTTTAAATTTTATTAATAAATTGGTAAATATATTAATTAAAATCACTTTAAAAAATATGTGATTAAAATATCTAAAAAGGAATAGTTGCATCAATTGAAAACGAGACACTTTTTGTCGATATAATAATTTAATTAACTAGTTATTCGATAAGAATATATTTTTTGTGCAAAATTCGTTTGTTTAAAAGTTTGTTTTTGCATTTATTATTATTATTACTATACGAGAACAACATGCAAATGATTTTTATTAATTTCATTTGTTTAATTTTTAAATAATTTAATACTACAATTATTTATTTATAACACGCATAGAATATTTTTATTTATTTGTTTGTTTAAATTTAGTTAATTTTTGTTAAATATTTAATTTAATAATATCTAAAGCTATAGAAATTACAATTTTTCGTGTGCTGAAATTCGTTTTTAAATTTTCCGAATAATTTTCGATGATAGTTAAACGTTGTGTTTGCTGTAATAAATTATTTTGCTTTTTTTTTTAATCATTGGCTATTAGCAAAATATTTAATTCTATTATTTTGTTTAGGTAAAGCTTAATAAATATGAAATTAAAAAAAAAAAGTAAATTATAGTTAACCCAGTTTTGTGCCACAGGAGTTAGTTATACTATTATACAACATTAAATTTATTATTATACGGCAAAACACCAAAAGTTTGAAATGTCGACTGAAACATTCAGAGTGAAATTAATTACTGTCTAATTAAGTGTACACCTATTACAAAACACACTTTTGGTGATTGTCTGCTTTCATAGTTTCCTTGTTTGGTTTTTGGCTATTAAATCTTCAATGTTTAAGGACTGGTTTTTCTTGCATCAAATATTTTCAATTTGCAATAAAAAAGTTTTTAAAATAAATTAGAAAAGCACTTTTCCTATTTCTATATCAAAATAGTTTTTAATTTAGTGTTTTTGTTAGCTTTTTTAAGTGATATTTATTTCATTCATTATTTAATTTTTCGGGCAGTGTTTTTCAATTTCTTGCAATTTTAAAAAACACTAAATTTATTAAATCGTTTATAGTGAAAATCCGCAACGATCACTATGCACCGAGTGTTCAATTTCAGATGTTGATTGATTTTTTATTTTAACTTTCAACTTCGTATAAATTATTAAAATTTTCTGAAAAAAAAAAGTTCATCTCATTTCTTAATTTTCAATTTTGTGTAAAAAACTAAAAACCAAAACCAGTAATTTTTAAATTTCGCGCCACATTTTTTAAAATTCGGTTGAACTCGTTGTGCATCTACCGGACATTATCGAACAACAAACGTGGCGCGAAATTAGAAATAACTCCCTTTCAAAGTGTTCTTTCTTTTACTTAAAAACTAATTGCTTATTTAATTAAAATTACAATCCCTATGTATTTCATTGGAATTAGAACACCCGGTATGTATAGAAACGTCTATTGTTTATAATACCATAATGTATATTATAATTATTTTATTCAATAGCATAGAAAAGTAGTTTTGAATTATTTATAAACTTACTTAGACGTTTTTCCTTCTTTTTACTTTCCTTATACAGGGTGTCTCATTTTGAGTAGCTTTGCATTGCAATTTTTTTTTAAATGATGATACAGATTCGATTAAATAGACTAAAGTTTTGCAGGAACATATATGCTTAAAAATTGATTATGTCTCCTGTTTTCCGAATTATCCCGAAAAACTCATCGATTTCTTTCGTAATTTATTGAAAGAAAACTATTTGTCATAGAAAAAAAGTAATAATTGTTCCTAATAGATATTTTTAAGTACAATCTAAATAAATTTACAAAATTTACATGGCTTGCTTGAGTTTCAACCATATCAAATTTTGTATGTTTAAATTAGGAAATTATTGTTAAAAAAACGTATACAATAGAAGTAATCAGGGAGGTCGTGATGTTTCCAATGGGACTTCTCCATTGAAAATGACGTCACACAACGCACCCTGCCAGCAAAATCGCCATGGATACTGTGTTTTGCTAAGGAATTACATTTTGAAGAAATAAAACAATTTTATAATTATTTTATTTTAAAAGAACCGGATCAATCTAGAAAATATTATTCTTTATTTATTTTATTAAGTTTTATTTGTAGCTATTTATTAAAAAATTCCAAAGCTACTAATTATTTTCCCTAGAACTTTTCATTTTTTCAATTTTTTCAAAGCCCACTAAATATTTTCCCTAAAACATTTGATTTTTCCAATTTTTATAGCAATCATCAATGATCATCATACAAATTATTATATCTTAAAAATCAGAAAAAAATAAACTATTTGATTAGTCCATACCCCACTTCGGGTTCATTAAAAGAAAAACATTTGTTTATTTTAATTTTAAAAATCAAGTAAACTTCGAAAATTGTAATAAATTAACAAATTCTATTTAAAAATATCTATTTGGTACAATTATTACTTTTTTCCTTTTTGTTTAGTTTCCTTGAAATAAATTACTAAAGAAATAGACAATTTTCAATTTTTTTTCAGGATAATTAAGAAACCAAGAAACATATTCCATTTTTGCAAACATAAAAATATATTAAGCATATATTTCTGCAAAACTTTGCCCGTTTGACCAACTCTCCATCTACATTTTTAACAAAGATAGCAATGCAGTGCAATTCAAAATGGGACACCCGGTATATTAATTTTAACGTATTTTATAAATTTGTTAGCTATATACCGATATGCACAATGCGTTCCGACATCCATTTTAGCTATATTTATTATGTATTAGCATATGTGTGTGTTTTTTTTAAATTTTTGAAAAAAAATTACTGTTTTTGAATGAAACAAATAAGTACAGACAAACGATGTATAACAATTTAGCTAGACAGTTTTCCGTTTACTCGTCACTAGAATTGGTAAGGCCACCATTCAACTGTCTTTTTGTTTCTCCTATATACGCGTCCTAGATTATACATTATGTTTTGATGCGTTTGCTTAAAGTAAAAAAATACAAATCATTCAATTAGCGTAAACTATATGAGTAGTATAATAATATAATATAATATAAATTTGTTGGAGATTTCAGTCGAGTTGAGTGTGAGAGGGACAGGACAGAGATACTTGCAGACGTTTTTCCACACATTCTGTGCAGACGCGTCGCTCATTTTCGATTGCGTCCCTGCAAAACGATTTTTCTTTTCAACTCTCCAATATATATTTATTTCAGTTGAAAACATTGTATTGTTGTAGATATGGGAATATAATAGTGAAGCATAGCATAATTCATAATTTAAAATTAATATAATTAAGTAATAATAATAATAATAGTAATAAGAAGAAATAGTTCGCATACATTTTTTGTTTCTGCTTTTGTTTTTGTGTAAAGGGCAAACTTAATTGTTTAAATACATAATGAGAATGGATTGTGGTTATCCCTTTCATTTATTTATTTTAAACTTTTTTTTAATGTACACATATTTATGAGACAAAAATTCGCATTAAAATTTAAAAAAATAAAATGAATTTAAAATTTGAATTGCTTCCGGTTTGTCCGGAAATTATCCTAGTTGTGATGTTTAATTGCAAATTTATTTTCACTTTTTTAATCTTTGGGACATTTTTATTCAAAATAATTGTTTTCCATTTTAATTTTCTTTAAGAAATAATTTATTCTAGAAGATCATGAATTGTCTTAAATTAATCGAGATTACAGCACTCTACAAAAAAAATCTGATTTATATTTAGTTATTTACTAAATAATTCAGGCATTTTGATTTTTCCGCCATACTTCTTTTTCTGTTTAATGCGAAACTACTAAGGCTCCATTATGTTAATTAAATTATTCATTTTTTGCCAATTGATTGAAGTACCATTTTTCATATGAGATCAAAATAAGCTTATCTAATGATTTAAATGAATTAATTAAGTAACAGTAAATAATGGTTTTATAAGGGAACTATGTAGGTTGATCATAGTATGCCATGAGACTGATTTGAATAAAGTAGGCAACCAGTGTATTATTATTTTATTCTAATTTATTTCTAATTAGAATAGAGTGCTGTGCTTTTTTTCACATAACCTTAGATTATTTTAATTCATATCAGCTGATTCATGGTCTTCTAGAACCCATTAAAAAATAACATTTTAAATAGTACCTAAACTTCACAAAACCAATATTTTTGAATGAAAATTTCCTCAGGAATCCAAAAATAAAGTGATAATATTATTATCGCTTTTTTTTAATTCATAGTTATGAATTGCTGTTTAAAAATCAAAAGTTAGGGTTATTTCTGGTTAAACCAAAAAGTGTGGAAAACTGAAATTTATAACAATAAATTCCGAATTATGTTAAAAATGAAAGGAAAGGACTAAACCACTTTCCGTTCTCACCCTGTATGCGTTTACAAACAAGCCGCCAAAAAGGCTGAAGAAAAAATTGGTGCGTGTTTCAAGCGCAAGCACTGCTTGATTTTTCTTTTTATTGGAGTGTTTTTTGAAATTTGTTTTCTTTTTTTACCATTGTTTTAACATTTTATATTCAAAATTTTGCAACGTGTTTAAAAAGGTCAGCAAGTTTTCATTTAATTTAAAACAATTTAAATGATTCAAAAGGAAAATAAAGCTTTCCATGGAAACTTAGCCGGTAAACTGCTAATTTGCTAACAAAACAATTGTAAAGATAACATTTTTACGATTTCCTTTTACTGTGATAAATTTTAATTTTTTTTTTCTTCCTTTCTGTATAGTATATCATTACTCAAATATTTCTAAACACAATTGACAGGCTAAGAAGCAAAGAGCTTCAAGTGACAAATTAAAATTGCATAAAAAATTAAGTTAAATTGTTGACCAAAGGCATTATAGAAACATGTCACATATATTGATAAATATGAAAATTAGTGTTTATCAATGGTGGTATGTTTTTGTTACAATTTATAACTCTTTGAATAACAATTTTAGGACGTTTTTAATGAATTTTAAATTTGTCCCTAGAAACACTTTGCTTCGCAGTTTGTTTTTTTATAAACAAATTTCAAACACACTTCGATTCTTTTTGTTTTTTTCAAGCAAAATGCAAAAAGTCATTAAAACGGTTTCTAAAGAAACTCAAAGAAAACAATCGATAAACATTCATTTCTCAATAATTGATTTCAGTTGAACATTAAAAGTAATTAGTGGACGGCAGGTAATATCGAACGGTAGCATCAATTTCATCACATTTGTGTCATCACCATCAGCGTACAATAAACAAAAACCATATCCTTAAATTAATGTAAGAAAACGCAATATCTAGTAAGAGTGCTGTTTTTATATGAGTACAAGGTGATCCTGAAATCCAAACAATTTTACTGTGAAAATTCCGAATTTTTTTCAGAATAAAATTCAGTTTAAAAATCTTTTCAATTTCTCTCAGTTAAAAAAAATATATTTTTTTTACATTAATTTTTAACGAAGAGTAACTTTTAGCAGCTATTAATTCAATAATACAAAAACAGTATCAATTGTGTTTTTTTTGTCACAAATTACAAGATTTTAATTCCGAAATAAATCAAATTTTTTTCCTTGAATTGTTATGATACTTCTGAATCACCCTGTACCTTGAAATAATAATAAGAAAAATCAAAATGCAAAATTGAAACTGAAAAAAAAGGTCATTGAAGAGAAGCGCAGAAGACAGAATTATATGGAGAGTAAGTATAAAGAAGAACATGACATAATAATTATATGCAAATTCAATAGTATCTGTTGGAGTGCTTATCGGTGTCTAGCAACTCGCACGTCTCGGAGGCCAGAGGCGAGCCGGCACTGAGACTTGCCGTGGTCGTCGTATTGGACATGGCCGTCTGCACGACGGCATCGTCAAGTACCTCGTATTCGTGCTTATTGGTGTGTCCGCTGTGGGCCACGTCGCGCTCGAACACGTCCTCCTCCAGGATCTTCTCCAGGTCGCCGTTCTGCTGCTGATGCGTCAACGTCTTCGGCGAGTGCACCTGCACCAGCTCGCCGTCGACTGGGTCGTCGCCCAGTCCGCGCTCCCGGTCCTCCCGCTTGCGCTCCAATATGCGCCTGGTGTTCTTCGTGGCCAAGCAGCCGGTCTCCACGTCGCGCTCCAAACGGTGCCCGCTGCGCGACCGCGTCAACTGCCGCTGCACGTAATCCGTGAGGTCCTCCTCTTCGCGCCGGCTGACGACGCGATTCAGCGCTATGAGGAAGATGCCGAGCGCCAAGACGAAGAGACCGGTGGCCACCAATTCGTTCCACCAGCCGCCGCCGCGCCACGTCACCATGTCGTCCGGCAGCAGGCCGCTGCCAATGAGGAAGAGGCCGAAGACCAGAAAGCAGATGCCGATGTGCAGCATGCCGATGGAGGTGGCGAACGTGTGGTCCGCCCTGGGGATCGCCTTGCGGCCTCTGAACTTGTGGCCGCGCGGCATGCCGCCGTGGTAGTGCGCCGGCTGCTCCACGCTGTCCATGCTCTCCGTGCGCGAAGACAGTCGCCGCTCGCGGCCGTGTTCCGCTGCGCGCCGCTTCGCTTGCTCGCGGTGGCGCCGCTGGCGCTTGATGGCCATCGCCGAGTGCAAGCCGGCCGACCCGTGCATATCTGCAATGTTTGCGTTTGTTTGTTTGTTTATTGTTCATCAGGCTCTTTTTTTTTTGTTTTGTTTTTTTTTTGTTTGTTTCGGGATATAGTTTACTTTTATTTATTTATGGAAAAGAAGACTCACTTGCACTTGCATTTTAATTGTATTTCAAACACACACTGCACTGAATATGACACTATTTTCTGTGAACGCGTTTCATTGCATTTATTTTTGGTTCTGTTGATTAATTAACAAGTTAATTAATGCATTTGTTAGATGCATTAAGAAAATCGCGATTTCTTATGGAGTAGGCCAGAGATTTGTTTTTTATGTTTTTGTTTTTCAATATACAAGTTTTGAATGTTTGTAAAATTTAGTAATTTTACGTTTGCATTAAAAGGAAATTTTCTTTTTCATATTCAGAGCAGTTTTCGATATGTCAAATGTACGAAACGAAAAAGAAATCATTGTTCTGGCATAATCCATAAACAAAAAATTCGTCAACGGTTTTTGCTTGCATGCAACAATTAAATTACAATTACGAATTTTGCTCGTTTAATACACATCAAAACATCAAAGTAACAGACAGTTTTCTGGCACATGAAAAGTGCATTTACTAAAGGGTCAGAAGTCAAAGCTGGGTGCAGTTTTCCAGGGAACTTTGCAAATTGCATGCTTATTCAAAATCTCTCTCTGCATTTTCATTTAATTTTCCTCATTTTTGTTTTTTTATACTCATAAAAATTGTCGTTTTTTAATTTCCTTGTTTCATTATTTAATATTTCTTTAACTTAAATAATTTTTTTACATTTTTTTTAAATTGTACTTTTTTAGTTTCTTTTATTCATTTATTTAATATTTTTGTAATTTTAATATATTTTTACATTTTTCTTTTGTTGGTGAAAACGAAACGCTAAAAAGCAAAATTTTTTAATTGTGCTAAATGATTTTGCGGGTTTCATTAGTTAAAAACCGAGCATTTTTCGTAATTAATGCGATTGTGATATTACTGCTAATTACAGTATGAACTGCCATTTTCGACTGTGCGTTTTTCACAATGCCCTTTTAATTACTCATAATAGAGGTCAACGTACAATTAGGTTTTTTGTTTGCTTTCCGTTCATTATTTTCCGTTCACAATTCAATGCGTTTCCAAAGGTTTTCATAATTTGAGTTTTTTATTTCATAAAATTCTTTAGTAATTCCTGCTCCAAAACAAAAGAATTTTTATTAAATCAATAACACAAACAAATGAAAAGAGAAAAACGTAAGAAGAAACAATTTTACGTGTCTGTTGTCATATTATTTGCTGCAACTAATAGCAACCAAACAAGATATTTTAAATATTTTTTGTTTACAAGAAATTAGATTAACTTTATGGGTAATACAAAAAATGCTTTATTTTAATTTTATAAGTGTTTTTTTATTGATTCAAATTTATCCAAATCAAACCAAAAATTTATTTTTTCCATATTTTCTTTTATATTTATGTTTTTAACTAAAAGTTCTGCAGCTAAATCAATTACATTTATTGCATGTCCAAAGCTATTATTAATTCATTAACTGTTTTTCAATTAATGTCTTTAGGATTTTTATCTTTAAAAAAAAGTTTTTTTTCTACAATTTAATTAAAAAAAATTATGAAAAAAGATTTTATTTTACTAAAAATTAGTTAAGCTTTATGGTTAATATAAAAATTTGCTTTATTTTAATTTTTTAAGTGCTTTTTTATGGTTTCAAGTATACCCAAATCAAACCAAAAATTTCTTTTTTTTCTCTTTTTATTTTACATTTATATTTTTAATTAAAAGATTGTCAGCTAAATAAATAATTTTTGCATGTCCAAAGCTATTACTAATTAATTAACAATTTTTCAATTAATTTCTTTAGGTTTTTTATCTTTTTAAAGGAAAAGCATGTTTTTTTTTAAATTTAATTAAAAAATTTAATGAAAAAAGATTTTATTAAAGCTTGCTTAATAAAAATCTAAGGGCAATTTGACGCAATAATGCTAATTAATCGAAGCTAGGTAAACTTTCCACTTGTAGCGCATATTCTCTCTCATTTAGATTCCGAAAGTTGCTTGCAAATTGTCTCCGCGCAACTAACTTACAAATAAAGTTTCGCTGACTGCTATTTATTGCAATGGATTAGAGAGGGATGAAAGCAGCGAAACAATTATGGGAAACTCCATATGGAATTTTCATCAAAATATATAGAGATTAATTTCCTTCCAAAGTTTTACTTTCGGAATTTCCCCGAATAATAAAAACACATTAATCGCTTTAGCATTCTAAAAAAAAATAGAACTAAACTAAAATAGAAAAAAATATAAAGGGAAAATGTCAGAAGGACGAGCTTGAAAAATGCAAATTCATGCAAATCGAATTGTCCTCCGTTTATCGACCCGCCCTTAAAAACGGTTTTCGCCCTTTTTAGTTTGCAACTTAGATCTTACACTCAGATAAAATGCAATGCGTAGAGAGAAAGAGAGAGAGAGAACAGCGGAAAACAAAACTTATTTTTACTCTCGATTTTCTTTGCTTATATAGTAATTCACATACATATCGAGCAGGCAATGATTGGCCATTATGTCAAAAGTTGTTTGTTTGGAAATCACTAATAATAGGCTTCATTTGTTACAGGATGTTCGTGAAAAGCGTTTGTTTTAAAAGCAGCAGCAGGCTACAAAAGCGACTGGCAAATTATTTGCTAATATAATTTTCGCTTGGAAAATCAATCAAAACGCGCAACCGGGCAATCGGGCAATCGGCCAAAATTGCGCTTTTTGTTTAATTTATTTATATTATAAATATTTACTAATTGTACAATTTCTATATGCTTTGCATTAGACAAAAACTACTACAATACTTTAGAGTAAGAACAAACAAATGCGGTGCATGCATTTCATATATGGTGCAATCACCAAAAAAAAAAAGCAAAAAGAACTAAAAAACAAATTAAAAAATATTACCTGCTGCTTTCTATTGGCTGTGTCAATTTCAATACTTTTTTATATTATATTTATTATAAAAGTTCACTACAGTTTTCCTTCCGTAAGTACGTAAAGAAACGCTAAATTACATGGTCACCATATTTGTTATGTTTTGCGCCTTTCGTGTCTATATCTCTCTCTCTTGTAATTCTTTTGTTTTTCCTGTTTGAATGCGGGGGCTGCTATCGCGCTTTTCACGTAAAGCGTTCCGGCGATCGAAACGAAAGCTGGTCCCGTTCTACGAACATACCGCAGGACTTGTTACATTTTCCGCTTGCGAATCATACACTTCGCACTGCATAGGCTAAACTAGAGAATCGGTTCGGACGTCGCGACGCCTCCAAGCACACTGAAAGCGGCGATGTTGCTCGCACCTCCAGGACGCAAACTCTGCACCATCTTGTACAGCCAGCAGCAGCAGCAGCACACAAACACAAAGTTCAATTTCCCTTAATTAACGAGCCGCTATTGCGGTCCATTTTTCTCCGACAATTGCTTCCGGTTTGCTTCGGTCATTCCGCATAGGTGGTCATTTTCCTTGTGTTTTCCTTTCGATTCTTCGATCGGAATTAACGGTGCGATTTGTTCATCGGGGGAGGCCGGTAGTGCGTCGCACTTTCTGCTTTCGGTTTACTCCGTACATATAGATATATAGGATGGGGCGTGTGCCCTAGACGTATTGATCGGCCTTTCGGCCGCCAGTGCCGCCGCCGCCGCTCTTCGATCCTCTGCCTCTGCAGCTTGTTGCATGCTGCCGCCGATACATGCCCCATCCATTATATCTGTACAGCTCCGTATTATGTACGCTATACGCTAAAAGGATGCTTTCTTATGTATTGCGGATTTATTTACCACTCTCTGTCTCTATTTATCTAGGTATATATAAGTTTTGTATATAGGGATTATGTGCTTCTAATAAGTGTACATTATGTGCGATTTTTTGCAGCCGCAAGCCGCACGAGTTCACTTCACTTGTATATGAGAGCAGCAATTGCTCCTTCGAAGGATAATGGCCTCTTTATTTACATGTTGTTTTTTCTGTATACTACGCTAGTTTTTCTCCACTGTCTCGTTCTCTCTTTCTATACCTATTGCTTTCCTTGTTTCTCCCACTGATCCTTACGGTCTGTGAAAGTAGCCAGCTTCGTTTTTTGCATTGGTAAAAAGTAAAATGTGAGCGTTTTATTAAAGCCTTCTTTGTTTTTATATCTGCAACTGCATGCAAATGTCAGTGCGGATTCTTTCTTTAAGAATATTTGCTCTTAGGGATTTTGTTTTGTTGTTATTATTGTTTTTTTTTTGTGTTTTTAGTATCGTATTCCAGGATTGGCTTGTTAGGAATAAATGAAAATTGCTATTGATTCCCTCGCAAAAACAAAATTGTAATTTAATAAAAAAGTTATTAATGGATGATTATCAAACTTTTCCACCTTACAGGGCAATAAACAAGAATTTTGTAATGTTTTATATTGTTAATGTTATAGTTTTCTTCCGTTTTTGTTGCACTAAAACTGTTTTTTTGTTTTTAATTTTCGTTAAAAGGTTTTTTATTTGATTTTTTTATTGAAAGTGCAAGTAAAGGAATAATTGGAATACATCAAATTAACCCGATGTTATTAAAAGCCAAATAACAAAGCTTTCCAACAAATATAAAATTAAATTTTATTTTTTATTTGGAAAACTAGTTTTAGCAATTTAAATTTAAAAATTAGAAAACAAATTTTGACGTCAACAATTAATCAATAAGTTGGTTGAGTTTCCTTAATTGAAAAAAAAAAATAACATTTTTGAAATTTTTTCTTTATTATTGCTCATTTTACTGATTTAAATTTTAACGATTCTCGTTAAAATGTTTTTCATTGATGGTGATCAAAATTTTACGCCTTACAGGGCATTAAACAAGGACTACTTTTCTGGTTTAAAGTCCTAAATATCTTTTTGCTGTAAATAAACAAATCAATGGAACCTATTAAATTAATTGTGTAATTTAAAAACTTAAATAACAGAACATTTTGTGCCAAATTTAAAATTACATTGTAATTTTATTTTTAAGGGCTTTTCAGCTCTTAAAATTTATTCAAATTTCACAAAAACAAATTTTGATTTTAACACCATGTATTTTCTGAATTACCAACTTTACATGAAAATATTACTTAGATAAATGATAGAAAATTTATGAATCTATAAGCGGCAGAGTTTGCATTGCACCGACTATGAAATTAAATTGTAATTTTAGTTTTAAAGGGTAGTTTTTATATTTATTCAAATTTCTCTAAAATCAATTTTTTATTTTAATACCTTATAGTTTCTCAATTAGCAACTTTACAAGAAAATATTACTTAAATCAATGATAGAAAATTTATGAGTCTGTAAGCTAGAAGAGTTTCTTTGATTGGAAAAAAATTAAAATTTGGTATTTTTTAATTTTTTTTTTCATTTTACTGTATGCGAGTACTTTTTCGTTTTTGTAAAATTTGTAAAAAAAATATTTTCATATTTTTGCTGTAAGTAAATAAAGAAATAAAATACATTAAAAAAAACTAATGGATTTTAAAAGTCAAATAACATAGTTTTGTTTTTGTTTAACAAATGAGAAATTAAATTTGGACTTTGGTTTGAATTTTTACGAGTTTTATTGTTAGCACTTTAATTTTGTTCAAATTTGAAAAATCACAAAACCAATTTTCTAAATTAGCCATTTTTCAAGAAAAAGTTACTTAGAAAAGTCATAGAGAATTCAAAATTCTATAAGTTGGTAAAGTTTTATTGGTTGGAAAGAAAATACTTTTTTGAAAATTTAATTAGTTTTAGTTTTTAAATCAAAATAGAAATTTAATAAAAAAAGCTAATAGATAGTTATTAAACTTTTCCAATTTACAGAACACTGAACACGGATTTTATTTTTGTTTTCTATTTTTTTTTTTTCGTAGTAATCGATTCTTTCGTATTTATTTGCTTTAAATAAACTGATGTTTTTAAATCAATTAGGTAATTGAACTTTTTAACAAAAAATAATTTTTAAAGGTAGATACAGCAGTTTGAATTTACTTCAATGTTAAAACCAATTGTTGACTTTACATCCCGAATTCCCCAAATCAGCATCAACTTTACAGAAAAATGTTACTCAGAATGAAAATTAAATTTTCTTTTCCAGTTTAGTTTTAGCATTTTAAATGAATTAAAATTCAAATCACAAAAAAGCAAAAGCTTTGACTTTTATTCCCTGAGTTTGAGTTGCTTAACTAGCAACAGGAAATTCTTACTTAAGAAAATGATAGCGAAATTAATAAATCATAAGCTAGCCAAGTTTCTTTAAATTTCCAAATTTCCAAACGAAATGATAATTCTTCCTTTTTTCATTTTTTTCATAAATTTAATTTATCATGTTCATTAAACGCCTTCCATCCGAAATCATATTTTACGTAATTCACTTATTTTCATTTATTTATATTTATTGACTTGCTGTAAAACTTTATGTTTAATTAAGTGGCGAATAAATTTACTACTTCTACATCATAAAAAGCCAAAACTGAAATATTTCTATAATAAATAAATTGTTATAAAAGTAAAAAATACCAAATTTTAATACTAAAAACAAGTGCAAAAGTTAATAAAAGAGAAAATATTGAAACAATAGTCACGTAGAAAAAAAACGACTAGTTTTTCGTACAACGACTGCACAAGGCAATCAGTCTGCAAATAGGTCGCATGACGTAACAGACGAACGTGACGCCTGCCGGTCCTCCATACTCACACTTTAAGGGTCACGTATCTGTACACATTAGCCGCCCCCGAGACGAGTGGGGGTCGAACAACCGTGGGGAGGCAATTTGATCTTCCGCATAATAAACGGGATTTTTATAGACACCGTCGACGACGACGAACGACATAAAGTGATCCGGAAAAGCTCTTTACCATTGCTTTCATCTTTATACAGGATGTCTACTCATATAATTTCTCCTTTTTCTAAAACCTGGATCACCGAATTGTCCTGGAAAAATAAAACTTTTTTTTCTAGTTCTAAATTAAATTAATTAGATGTTATTTAACATAATTATTTCCTTTATTTAATAAGAAAAACCCTATAAGATTTACAATCCATCTTGGGTTGATAACAAAAACTCCATTGGGTAATTGGTATTCGACTAACAGATGTTTTATTCCGTATATTAAGAATAAATTATAGGTATGGATTTGATTTTTGTTGCAGTTTTAAACTTATTATTATTATTATTATTATATTATTAATCAATTAATAATATATATAACAAAATTTTAACTATTTAATTAATTTGTAATAATTTTACTATTAGTTTTTACGAGTAGGCAAGTCATGGCGACAAGTACGTTACGCACTAACGTTAGACTCGCCAGCACTCGGTCTCGACTTTACGCGACGCGCTCTGCTTATAGTCCGGTCGCGCGCCTCACTGACGTTGCGTCGTCGATGGTAGCGCTATTATTTACACCCCTATAATTAAAAAAAAAATATATTTAAATTTTAAATTTATTAAAAATAATTAATAGCAACCTAATGACCCTAAATCAGAGATTTAATGTGAGATCCTATATTTGAAGAACAATTGATCGCGTTAGAAAAATCAGCCTGGAAATGCTTTAAAAATGTAATTTCTAATTTTTTGGGGAATCCTAAAAGCGATAACCATAAAAAAATGATTGACGAGGTGCTTTTGGCATTCAAAGCTTTAAACTGTTCCCCCCCTCTCCTTGCTTGCTATTTAACAAAGCTTATAGTTTACTTGGGTTTTTAACCAAAATAAATAAAATAACCAAAAACAATCAGTTGTTTCTGGATAATTTTCAAATCAAATTTAAAAACGATTCTTATCAATCTTATTTTATTAGAAGAGCTATGACTTGTTGGTTAAGTACTATTTTGAGAATGCGAATAAAGCAATTACCCCGTATATGGCACCTTGTTTTCAATTTAGCAGAAAAGGCCTATGAAAGCATAAAATACGGGCGAAAAATAATTAAAAACGCTTTGTCCGCTTATTCATACATCATTCACGGAGAATTGTTAATTAGGTTAATCATCTTTTCCTTTCCGTTTTTCTTTTTTCCATGGCATTCTGTTTGCACGCGTCGACATTTTTTCTATTTTCCTTTCCGCTGCTGCGCATTTGTTTACTTTTTTCTTGTACCTTGTTTGTCCCGTGTATAATAATGAAGGCGCAATTACTTCCCATTGAAACTTGATAGTTTAATCACTAATTAGTTTTTTCATTGCTTCTCCGTTGAAAAGTTTTATTTATTTCACGAAATACTACAGCCAATCCAATAAATTATTCAACGGAAAGATATAGCGCAGTATAATATGTGAAGGGGAGACGGCAGCAGGAGGCGGCTTATCCTCTGTCTTCTTAACTGTGTGGCGTCCGCTCCAAATATAGCCTTTCTTCCTTGTTAATTATTCAAATGGTTTGAGTGTGCTGCTGCTGCTGCTGCTACTTGGAAATGTCAATTTGGGTGGTTGCTGTTGCTGTGTTTTTTGAGGTCAGCTCTGGTTAATGGAAAATTGTGTTTTTAATGCGCAAATGCCATGCAAATTACAATTACAATAAAAGAATATTAAATTGTGCGTGTTGTGTACTACGGCTTTTGTTTTATTTATTTAAATTTTTTATTATTATTTTTTGGTTGATTTGTATATGAAATAATTGTGCGCATTAAATATTTTATAAATTATATTTTTTTGAGCAATGACTGCTATTTGATATTTATAACGCGAATAAAAAGAAGGATAAAAGGTGTCGTGTCGCTTCCATATTTCCATTTTATATACATTGTGCATGCCTATATGCTGGTGGGATGTATGTGTGTCGTTATTTATGACATTTTCTGTTTGAATTATGAATTATGGCTCTTTGTGCAAACAAATTGGATGTCTTTCTAATGAGATATCATCGGCGGTTATGATACATTTTATTAGTTTCGTTTTCATTTTTTTCATTTTTTTACTTTTGTTAAAGTATTTTTATTTTATTTTTTTTATTTGTTGGATTACTTGCAAAGTTATTTTGCTGTTTTCTAACTAGGATATACAGGGTATCATAAAAGTAGTTGTACTACCACCACCCCCCTTTTATTTCCAAACTTGATTAATAAGAGTATACGAGTAACTTTAACAACTTTAAAAATAGAGATTCGGTTGAATGGGCAAAAGTGGACAGAATTTTACTCCTAACTTATACCAATTTACAAAAATTAGATATGTCTCCTGGTTCCCAATTTATCCCTAAAAAAAACTGAAAATGTGTCATAATTAATTCCATGTAAAGTATTTTACTTAAAAATAAAGTAATAATTATTGCTAATAGATATTTTAAGCACAATCTTAATAATTTTAGAAAATTTCCATTTCTAAATGTTCGAGATAAAAAATAAACTTATGTTTTTTTTAATGGAAACTATAGTTGGCAAAAACTTATTCTTTTCTGATTTTCTGATAAATTGGAAGTAAAATTTTAACCTTCTTCCCAATTTAACCGAATGGCGCTGCAAAGAAGTATTTGATAACATTATTTAAAACATGATATCTGATATGTATTGTGACACCTCATTTTGAAGCTTATTTAAACCAGAATTAAAATTGTTGACTTTTTTATTTTTAATTTATTATATTTTATTAAAATCTAAAATCTACGAAATTCGGAATTGAAAACAATATATGAGAACTAGGCATTATTACTATTATAATTTTTATAATTTTAATTTGTGACAGCAGTTGCGGCTGGATAAGCCATTATAAAGTCCCACCTTCTAAGAAATTCTTTCAAATATGGAAGTAATAAACGGAATTTTCTTAATAATTTTCCTCTTTGCTTTTTGTTTTTCACTATCGGAATGGTGAAAATGCTGTTTAAACAATTAATAGAATACCCAACACTGCTTTACAAAATTTGAATCCGCCTATTTTAATGTAGAAGATCGAAGACCACTTAAAGCTGCTGACGACACACAAGACCATAAAGGCCTTAATTGATGGATGCACATCGCCACATCGACGAAATTCAACTCGTAAAATCGGTGAAAATCTAGAGATTTAATTTTTCCAATTCGAATTCGAATATATTGATATCTATTTCAATTTTCAATGCATTATTTATTAGAAAACTATAAAAAAACATCTTTTATTTTCATAAATGACATTTTATAATAATTTTGTGAAACAAAATTAAAAAAGAAGAAACGAAAGTATCCGTACAACTTAAAATTATTAATTTGAAATTAACTAATAGTTGGTTAAAATTATGCTGCTTTTCATTGTGAAATTTGGAGGACGTAATTAATATTGAAACAAATAAATATTTTTTAACAGTTTTTTATGTTTTTTTTTTTCTTATTCTTTTAGTTATTAGAAATAGAAAAACAGAAAGTAAATGGTAAAAATTGCCTTTTTTTGTAATTTAGTGACGTTCTGTCTTTGTCGCGCCATTAATATTTAAACAAACTAACAATTGATTTTGATTCATTTTCAACTTTCTTTTTCTTTTTTAATTTTCAAATGTTTTTTTTTTATTAGAATATTAGAAACTTAATGTTAAGAACTGCAAAACTACTTCTTTTATTTATTTATTTTTTAACATTAGGGGCGTTGCTCTTTTTTGTTAGGTTACTAACAATTATTATGAAATAATTAAATTAAGTTATTTCTGAAATTGCTAAAAAAAAAAACTTTAATTTAAACATTTAAAAAATAATTAATAATTAAAGATTTTAAAACTGGTAATTAATGTTCAAACCACTTATTTTTTTAATTTAAATTATTTGAAGTTTATTTTAAAAACATGTAGATAACATATTATTAATTAAGCTTGAAAAAAAGTAACAAATTATAAAGAAACAATTGTCGTTTTCTGTACAGGAAAAATTCCACCCGACCAGTGGCGACTCCAAGCCGCCAAAACTCGAATCTTCTCTTTTCAATTGATTTTTCTATTTTATCTAAATTTACCATCAAAATCATCATTAAAAGTATTACTAAACTAAGAAACAATGCTTAAAACAATTTTTGATGAAAAAATAAATAATAGAAAAATCTGTTTTTTATTTATTAAAATTTATTGTAAATTTAAAAAATAACATGAATCAACCGCGACATAATTTAGATTTTTCCGCAATAGAAAAACCATAAACAAATTTTCAAACAATAATCAAACAATTTTTAGAACTAAAAAAAATTTAGTTTATAATTATGGCATTTTATGATATTTTTTTAATATGAAACAATTGTTTAATGTTCAGTTTAAATAACTGAAACCTAATGTGTTTGATTAACAACAAACCCGGAGACTTTTCTGGAATTTTTCTCACTGTGCAAAGTGCAAACCTAAGCATTTTCAAACGGCCCGCGTGGCGAAGTTAACCGATCGTTCCTCTTCGTCCGTTCGAATCAGTTCGACTGCGCACCGGGTTGGCTGCGCGCGCAACCGACAACACCACTAACACATTCAAACAACGTTTCTTCTTTCAGTCAGTCTCTCAAAGCAGCTTTTAGGCTTGGCTTAACCCGTCGCAGCCCGTCCTCGTTGCGTCCCTTTTCACTCGGCCGTATCTCTCTGCGTATGTGTGCATCAAACCCACCAACACCATCGGCACCCAACAACCGCACACATAGAACACCGATACACTCAGAAGCAAACACCGAGCAGTAATGGTGGTGCGTGTAACGTTGTTCCTCTCTGCGTCTCCTATGTGAAATGTCTTCATACGCCTACGGTATTCCTAGAAGCAGCGATAAGAGTGCGTCGTTCAAATTATTATTGCTGCTGCTGTTGTTTTCGGGTGTGCGTAATTCCTGCCGTTAGTGCTGTTGGTGTATGCGAGTGTTATGTCCGCTTCCGCGTTCGCACCCCGCGTTTCCGCGCATCAACTCTATTGCAGCTCCTGCTGCTGCTCCTGCTTCTGTTAAAATCCAGAAGTGTTTTCGAGTGTCGTTGGTTCTTGCAGTGCTTCCGTGTCCTTTGCCGGACCCATGGAAGCGAATTTTCTGGTGGACTGATCGAGTGAAAACTGCATCTGAAGGGATTCTCACAGTTTTTGTTTATTGTTGGTTTTTGTTTTGTTTTGCGGTTGACTTCGAAATACATAGTGTGCTGTGTGTCCTGCTGGGGGCTTAAGGATTAGGGAAGCTGGAAGGATCCGCCGTGGACTCCTTGGAATGTGATTTGCTCGTTTACCCTTTGCACAGGTTCGTTGTTTTCAGTTTTTCTCTTGGTTTTTTAGATGATATTTTATGGAGTCTACTATTTGCTAAGATTGTTTGATTTTGTGATAATTTTTTGTTGTTTTTAGAAACATTTTCACCTGTTTTTGTTTGAGTAATTTTTGTCTTGCTTTGATTTCGGTTTATAAAGTTTACAAAATTGATTATTTTACAAAATAATGCAAAAATAAGATTTTTTAACCGATTCAGAAGATTTTTCATTTTGTTTATTTAAAATTTTAATTTTTTTAATTTTTTTTGAGTCAATTTGAGTAATTTAGTTAAAGAATATTATTTTACGCCAATTATATTCAAAAATCTCTGAATTTCGAAAATTTGACCCGTGCATTTTTGCAAATTATAATTCTCAATTTATTCAATGCAGAAAAAGTAAAATCAAAATACAAAAATTCATTCCTTTTGATTAAGTTTTTAATATATTTTTTTGGTATACAAAAAATCAAACAATTTAATGAATAAAGCTTATTTTTAATTCAAAACAAATTTCCTTTTTTTATGACGTTTTAATAAATTCTTAAAATATTTTCTGAAAAATTAAATATTTAAATATCTCATTATTGGTTGAAACCAGAACAAAACTAAACATTACTTTTGAAAGAGCTGAAAGCGAAACAAATTCGTTTTCCGTCGGATAACTCGTCGCCAACTTTTAAAGCGCCTAAAACAGTAAATGGAAAGAAGAAGAAAAAAGTGCTCTTTCGTTGATTTTAAAATTATACAGTTTATTTTGTCAGTTAAACCAATGAATTATTTAACGTTAAATAATAATAATAAGGATGAGAATAAATTAGGATATTATTTTTCTCAACTTGCATCTTGTTTGCCTTCCCTTCTTCTCGCTCAATAAACAAAGAGAGCTCAAAAGAGGACGTGTTGGGAAAAGCTTATTCTTAGGTCTAAATTTAGAAGTGTGTTTTCGATTTAGACCACCATTTGGTTTGTTTCGTTTTGCTTCCTTCGTCTTCTTCCTCTTTTTCTTTTTGGGGAGGCTTTTTAATTGGATTTTGTTGTTATGATATTATAAGGAAGGGATATTTTCCTGCTTTAAATTGTATTGGTTTTATTGATTTCCTTTTCTGATTTTGTTTTTTGTTTTATTTCTATTTTTTATTATGTTGAAATTACAAGCAAATTGAGAATATAATCTTAAAGGAATTAATTGTAAATTCATAGTTTGAATGTGTTTTTATTTTTGACAAACGGTCAATATAAAAACGGTATTACCGCGGAAGATTGCCACGTCTTTACAGGTAATCCTTTCTGCTAAGTGCGAGCGCTTATCATTCTTGCCAATCAAATGTTCATAATGTCTTTTGAATCTAAACTGGAATTGTGCAACCCCGTAAAATTAAAATTTTACCGTAAAATAGTCTCTGAATCTCCTTCATTTAAAATGATTCAAAGTATTCTGACTCTTTGCATTGATTGGCCCTTTCTTCTGCTCGAAATCTTCGATTGAGAATTTCACATCAAAACTGATTTGTATGCTCCATTATATACTAACGAAGGCTTTTGAAAACTAATAAAGTGATTGTAATTTGTAAATATAACATTGAAAAAAATAGTTATTATTGAACATTATTTTATCACTTCCAAGAAAGAGTAAACAAGAAACGCAAAGCGGAAAATTGATATTTATTATAATCCATATTATTACTTCAATTTGTCACACAATGCTAATACAATTTGTTATGTTTTTAAAACTAATCTATCAAAAAACTGTTAAAAAAAAAGAAAAGCTTCAAAAAGCTATCATTTAAAAGTTTAAAAAATATATTTTAAACATAAAAATGAAAAAAATAAATATTGCGCTTGGTAACTCATTTTTACAATTTATTATTTGGTTAATTAAAATTTGAAAATTTTAGTATAATTTTTGTTTTTAAATTTCTGAAGTTCAGTGAGGAAATTAAATCAACTTTTGAATTTTAACAGTAAGCTACAATTTGAAAGAAAATAACAAATTCCGTAATTAAAACAAACCATTTTATTATTTCGTTTGCTTTAAATTTTAAAATTTAATTGTTTATCGCTTGTTTTTATTACTATTTTTCAATAGTAGTAATTGTAATCAAGAAGAAAGCAAGATTTTTGTTGTTTTAATGTAATTTTTTGTTATTAATTTAATATTAATGTTTCTTATATCGGCGATGTTTAATATACCGGCGTAAAATTTAATTTTCCACAGTTTTTATTAAATTAATTTCTTCATTTTTTAAATCATTCTATTCTTTGAATGAAATTATCACCTCTGCCCCAAATTATGGTGTATGAATGCTTATTTTTTTAATGAATTTTATTGAAACTTCATGATTTAAACATAATTTTAAATTTTGTTCCGAATTTCTTTTTTTTTTTTTTCATTACTGTTTTATTTTATGTGCATAATTTACATTAAATACTAATTTTCTTGCAGCTTCTTTAATAGCAGCACCGCTCAGTTTATCCGAACAGCTTAAATGCTGAAGTAAGAACTGTTAAATTTCTTTGCGCTTGTCACAAAATACTTTCTTGGTTTTTCGTTCATTTTTTCCCATATTGACATTTATTTTAATTTATTGTATCTGCATGGAATTTTGATTTTATGTTTTTTTGCTCATTTTTAACTAATGAACTTATGACAAACCGTTAAAATTGGTTTTCATTACAGAGTACAACTTAAATATTAGATGTAGCATTGTTTTTCATGATGTAATGATTAAAACCCGTTAAGTTTTTTTAACTTCGGTAATCAATTATTTTTAATGAATTTTAAAGAAATGTACCCCATAATATGGGACAGAGGGAGTAACCAATTCCGTAGTAACTTTTGAAAGTTTTAATTTTATTAAATTTTTGTTCTTCGTTTATTTTTATTACTGTAAAACAGTTTTCAGTAAGCCGCTAACAGCAACGAAAAAGGATTATTGGAAACGATTTTTTTTTTCGTTTAAATATTAAAAATTCCTTACTTATATCGGTGCCACTTGTAGTATTTTTTAGAAAAATTATCGCACTAAGGAAAATGTAATTTTTTTGCAGTATTCAGTAGATTTAACTTCATTTTTAAGGATATGATTTTCTAATTAAATTTATTGTAAATTGTCAGACCAACCAAAGCCGTCAATATTAAAAAATAACTCAACATAGGATAAAATAAATAAATAATAAATCAAGTTACCCTAAAATGATTCTGTTTAAATAATACTAAGATATACAGGGTTTTCTATGTTAGATACTTAATAATCTGAAATATTGATTAACTGAAACATTGTTTGTCAGAACCAAAATTTATATAATAACTTTAAAATAAGTCAATTGATGTCTATATTACCAATGCAAGTTTTTTTTTTAACTTCCTAAGAGAGAAATTCCAGGAACGTACCAAGATATCCCGATTAACACACTCGAGAAAAGCAAGTCCACTATGGGAACATAAATTCCACAGCTTTTTCGCTCCTCCAGTCCTCTATCTTTACATATACTACGTGCATTTTATTCTCAAGCATCAACAACATGTATAGCAGTATAGCGAATATTTTACACAAAACGACTATTCAGAGTGATGTGTTGAATGCACTTTCCCCTTCGTGGCACCACTTCATTGCTTGCGGAGTGCGGACCCTTTTCCTTTTCTTTATGCACATCCCCAAAACTGCATTTTTACGTTCGCCTGCCTCTCCGGCAATCAATCGATTTGAAATGAGAGAGGAAATTTCGCATCAATACACACAAAACGCTTTCTCGTAAAAAGTATCGGTAAACTGTAAATGTTTGTTTTACTATGGCTAAAAGGTTAGTTTATATAAAAATAAATGGAATGAAGAAGAAAAACGTTTGCGGTTATGGATTCTTTTAAGTCTTGCTGCTTTTATTTTGTGTGCTTTGCTTTGCTTTGCTTTACTTTCATTGCCCGTTTAGAATTTGGATTAATGAAACGTTTCTTTATTGTTTGTTTGACGAAAAGAAGTAAATGTGCTTTTTTTTATAATTTTGCGTATTGTTTTCATGAGTCAAAATTTAAGTTAATTGCTATAGATTTTGTTTGCGAAAATTACAAAAATAAATCATCGGTTTTTTTAATGTTTATATTTATTTATTAAATTTTATGTTAATGAATAATAGAAAAAAAAAGAGAAAAACCTGTTGCAGGTTAATTGTTTTAATTTTGAAAAAAATATATAAAAAAAAATTTTGCTTTTTAAACTAGTTATTGAAAAGTTTGTAAAAGCTGTTAACTAGTTCAGGTTTTTTTATTTTAACGGAAGTTGTAACTTTCGTTATTGATTTGTGTTATAAATTAGCATTTTTATTACTTCTTTAATTTTTTGTTTACAACAAATAGTTGTTAATATTAACAGTTTCATTAGTAAATAAGTTTAAAATATTAGCTTACATTTTTTAGAAGTTAAAATTTACACCCTTTTAAATCTTTTTATTTATTTACATTTTAGTTTAACTGTTTATTTGTTATGTTAATTTTATTGTTTTGTAATACTACTCGTGCTCTAATAATTAAAAAGAAACGGAATATTTTTTTTTGCAAAAAAACTTTATTTTCAGTAATTTCTTTCTTTTTGTATAAAAAAACATAATAATTGGTTGAACTTCTAATGCAAAATAATAATTAAACTCTTGTTTACTTCGAAAGTTAAAACTTTTACAATTATGCATAAAACATTACATCATTTACTCTCTAAAAAATCCTTTTTCAGTTCAAAATTAAATTATATTTATTTTCATATTTACTCCATGAGTTACAACTAATTTTATTTTATTTTTTACACTTTTTAACAATTTTTATTTTATAATTAAAAATATTAATTGTTAGCCGGGCCCGTGGCTCAGTGGTCCGAACTCTCGGTTTCTATGCCGGTGGTCATGGGTTCGATCCCCACGGCCGGCAAGATATGGGTAGTGGTGTTTGGGTAGGCATCCCCATCACCATAGCCGAAGGACCTTCGGGTCGATAGCCTCCCTGTGCTCAAAGCACAGAAAAAGTACATTATATTGTTTTAATGCAAAATGCCGAATCAAATAACTTCAAATGAATAATAAAGTTTAAAAAGAAAACGAAGATAAAAAACTTAACATTTGCAAAGCAAATTATGTAATTTTAAACAAATATAAGCAGTTTTAAATAAATCGGTGTCTACTTTGTGAAAAGCTTACATTTATTCTTTTGTTTAGTTGTTCGTTGTTTTTTTGCTTCTGAAAACTTTAAATTTGTTTTTCTAGGAGTTTTTCTAAGAGTTTTAATAAAACTTTAAAAGTTTTTCCTTCTTTTTTTATTAAAAAAATGGTTTATCACTTTATCAGTGTAAATACTTTTCAATACTTTTCTTTAACAACATTTTTTTTTAACTAAATGCTCCATTTCATTTCTTTGTCATTTCTTTTATAATTTATAATGTTCATTTAATTACGGTAATTTATTTTGAGTTTTGTTTTAACTTTTGTTAATTAAAAATTACTTACTCAATTGTAATTTTTTATTATTTCTAATTAACGTTAATTGCAAAATAAATAAAATAGTGGTTTAATTCAGTTTTTTTTAATAAATCTATTTTTTTTTACTGTAATCTGGAAAAAATAAAACTTTACTGAGAATTTAAATTAAATTACATTTTAATTAATAATAAGTTAATAACAATTAAATTAGCAATTGTAAATGAGATTTTATTAATAAAAAAATTATTTGTTTTTAATTAAATTAATTTTGATCAATGTATTATTCATTTTACAATTAAACCAATTTAAATTTATTTGATAATTAAATAATAAACTAAACTAAAACCGTACTTTTGCTGGAAAATGAAACCTTCATAATATAACTTTGCGCAATAAATAAAACAAAAAGGAAAATATAAAAAAAAAATTTGTGAAAAAAAAAGTTCGTTTTAAATCGTTAATTAAAAAGGTAGATTAAAATCTTCTTATTAAATGAGGACAGGCATAATTTTTTAATTTTACATTACTTCGTGAAAATTGCAGAAAGGACTTGTCCACATGAAAAGTAAAAAATACCATCATTTTCAATGCACAACATTCTTGATTATTTTTTTTTTTCACAAATTTGGATTAATACCCTTTGCATTGTAATCATAACAATAAATAAAACAAAATAGCTGAAGAATTAAAGAAACAATGCTATCATTTGTTGCTAAATGCTAAAATTTAATATTTCAAAATGTATTTCTACAATTTAACACAATATTAATATAATTTAATTTTCAAATTTTGTGTAATTTTTAAACCGTTTACTTGGTAATATTTAATATTAATAATATCAATTAAAATGTATTGTATATTTTATTAAATTTATTTATTTAGCTCAACATTTGTAATTTTAATTTAAAAATTGAATTCCATGAAATAATGCTCTAATAATTTTTGCAAAAAAAAAAACTATAAAATAAACAATTTAATGCAATTATATAATACACAATATAATTTAAAAGCGGAATAACAAATGCGCATAAGAAAAATTACAATCATCAGCAAAACGATAAGAGTTAATCAGTGCATACTGCAACTTCCCTTTTCGTACTACTCGTACTGTATAACTACATAACTCATAACATTCTTCTCTTCTGTTTCTGTTTCTCATTCGTTGTATACTTTATACGTAAGTATATAAGGCCTTTGCTGTGCGTGGCGATCAAGCTTTTTGCGTGTTCTTTTTTTTTCGTAATAATGACGCAGCGACCAACTCAGTTATTATCGTTTTTATGGCGGCGGCGATCAGAGCGCTCAGAACGGTAGCCATTTCTCGGACGACACTTCACACACAAGTACTTCCACATTTCCATTCGTAGTCACATATAGATCTGTGCACATATAAACCGAATAGGTACATAAAGTGAGTACATAAAGGCCGAATAAAGTGCAACCAGAAAGCATGTAGAGAGAGGGCTCGATTAAAACGCCCCCGATCCGAAATTGGTGTTGTCTGATAAAATAATGAGTTTCCGGTGGCCGGTCGGACACTCAAACTGCCCCCTTTTGCTCTCTGCGTTTAATGCGACACACTATAAACACCTCGCAATGTTTAATTAATTAATCACATCCCCAAGGATACCTACCCACTCGTACACATCGTCATTTTCTATTTATTATTAATTAAGTTGTTCTCTTTTTTGTTTTTCATCTTTATTTCCTTTTTTTTTTTTTAAGTGTTTAGTAGTTGTTCCTCATGTGAAAATAAGCTATTAGCAATTCCTAAATTGCGTTGAGTAATCTATGATGCACAAAATATATGATCCTCTATTTATAATTGCGCGATTATTAATTAGGTTCAATTGGTTTTGTTATCAGTACAGTAGTTTATTTTCTGATAATTTAGGCGCCACTTTTGTGTAATTGTAAAAGCTCGTGGGTTTACTATTGCTTTTCACGATTCGGTATTTCAACATTATTAATTTAATCGAAAATTTGGAATTTGATTTGAAGTCGCAAAGTGTTTTTCGCATCGGCTTATAATGTTTGTTGTTAACCATGTTTATATTAATTATTGATCGATTTTAATTTGCCTATAGTTAATGAAAATATGTTTGCCTGCTTGTATTGTTTTGTGCCGGTCGCAGAAATATTCTTTTTTTAATTATTTTTATTGTTTAATGGCAATGCTTTTTTAATTAAATTAACTGCTTTTGCAGAACAAAAAGTTAATAAAACATTTCTTTACTTGTACAATAAAACAATTGTAATTATAACGGGTAAATTAAATAAACAAATTATTCCCCGAAAAAGAGGTTTTTGCAATTTCGGTTGAATTGCGAGCTTTCTTTGGAAATTTAACAAAAACGCTTTTAGTGAAAAAGTTTTAAGCAAGTTTTGCAATTTTATAGTTTTTTGAGATTTTTGTTTTCTTTTACTGTTAGTATAAAATTTTAAAAACTTTTTTTTATAGAGTTTCGTAGTTAATGCTATTAGAATTAATATAAAAGTATGGTTTTAATTAATTTTACAGTATCAAAGAAATTAAAATTCTTCTAACAATCTCCCTGTTAGAATTCGAGATTTTTTTTTTTGGTAAAATTGAACAAAACGCATTAAAAACATATTAATATTAAATTTTAAACAGATACTCTTAGATCAATTTTAATTAGTAGTTATAATTTATTTTTAGTTTCTTTAAAGATTAATTTGTTTTTTCCATAAGTAATGCCTTGCTAAAAAATTAAACGTAATAAAGATTAAACAAATTTTTAAACTGTGTTATAAATATTGTAGAAGTTATGAAATAAATTTTGTAATTTTCAATTTGATCGTCTCTTTTTGCAAAGAATTCACTTAAGTTTACGTTCTTAATTTAGTTTTTCTTTTTCGTTTAATTAATTTTATTTTTATTTAAGTTCTTAATCTTCTTTTCAAATTTAAAAATAGAAAGAAAATGCAGTTTTAGTTTAGCTTACTCTTTAACAGAATTATTTAAACTTTCCTTTAATTGTAAAATTAAAATGCACTTAAACAATTTTAAATTTAATTGAAAATAAATAAAATAGTATAAAAGTTTCATTTTCAAATAATAATTTAATTATTGGTAATTAAAATTTCCTTTATTTTCAATTTCTTTAAAGTTTAAAATTTAGCGTAATAATTATTAAAAAAGTAAATTAAATAATATACATTGGAGAATTTAAAAAAATGTAATCTTTCATTTCAGTTTTTATTTTAAATAATTTAATTCTCCTTTCAATATTTTTTACTTTTGTTTTATTAAATTCATTTTGTAAATCTGTAAATCAACTTTTAAAATTCTGAATTGTAAATTTAAATAAGACAATAAAAAAAAGCGTAAAAACGAGTCCGATTGAATAAAACGACCATTTAAAACGAAAATAAATCTCTTTATTAGAGAAACAAAAGAACGAAAACTGAAACCACCAAGCTCTCAATTTAAAAAGCCATTGAAACCAGCAATTTCACCACATTGAATCAAATAAAATTATTTGTAAATTACTAATTTATAACAAAATTACCTAAAAAAAATTATTACAAACAAATAGAATTGAAAAAATTTGACACCAAAAAATAAAATAGAAATTTTTCAACACTTTTTTACACTTTTCTGATGAATAATACAATAATAATAATTAGCAAATAAATCTCAACTCAGCGAGTAATTCGGTTCGCATCCACTTTACAGCCATCCTAAACGTGTGCTGGACTTTCTTAGCCCTAGCAAAGAAGAGTTTTTTTTTTTTATTTAAAGAGGATATCTTTGAATGGCTCGAAGCGAGCGCTTTAACTTTAAACTCACGCCAGCTTTTTCCTCCTCCTTCCTTTTCGTATAGTAGACAAACACGCAGTGCTTATACCATCAACCATCGACTTCTTCGGCTCGTTCGTTGTGCTGCTGCTGCTGCTGCTGCTGACGGTGTTGCACACGCTCCAAACCAAACACGAAACGACGGAACCGCATACGTACTTTGTGTGCGATAGATAAAGAAAGCCGAGTGAATGTATGAACGTATGCTTATAGCCATAGCTATAGCTGCATCATACATATTTGAATAAATATTATAGACGATTAGTGCGTAGTACTTTTACAATAATTCCCTTACTTGGATAAATATAGTAATAAAAAGCGCGTTCGAGCAATTTGCTGCCCCTATTGCTTTTTTCTTATTGGGCTCGTTGTACGTTTTTCCATAGCTGTGAACTTTTTTTTCCTCTCTAGTTTTTCTTTTCTTTTTTACTTAGTTGAGTCGTAGTTGCTTTTTCTGGTGATTTCCGCGCTGTATGTTTACTACCCACATCTGTCTACGTGGCACTGACGATGCTTTTCTTGTGTTACTTAATTGGAGATAATTTTTAATAATTATATTTTCTTAATCAGGATTTTGTTATTGAGCATTTCTACTTTTTATAAGTGCCATCATGTTCTTTTTCTTTTCTAAGCCTAGATGTATTGTACTTTTTTTGCTGATGTTTTTTTCTTTGAAATAATTACAAGAGTCGCTGTTTATTTCACTTTTTTCTTTCTTTCTTTTTAATAAGTAACACTTATTCAATAAAAAAATTTATTGTTCATTAATTTTTTTTTAATAATAATTAACAATAAATGGGTTGCAATAAATATGTGTTTTTTTTTTTGTTAATATTAGCCAAGTTTGGATGAACTTATTTATTTAAATTCAAAATTTGATCATAAAATTGAATATTCCTAAATAACAAAATAATATTAAAATACAAATCCAAAAAGTAAAGCGTTACGAAGCGACTGAAAGAAAAAATATTTTGCTAAAAATGTAATATAGGGTATTTAAGAGAATATTTAAGGGAATAAAATATAAAAATAACGGCTATTTAAAAGCATAAACTAATGATTCATTAATTTTCCTTGGGAAAATAAAATGAAGGCACCATGAAGCATCCCTAAAAGGCCGATGTTTTGCTAAACCTGCAATAGAATGAATTTATTATTTAAAAAAAAGCCATTTACAACCTGAAATTATTGCTTTTCCAAACGAAACTAAAATAAAAAGCGGGCATTAAAAAGTAATTAATATATTAAAGAATAAAAATTTGCAATTTAACAGCTTTTTTTTTAAGTAATCAATTTTATTACCCTTTATGTTATATAATTTTTATACGCCATATGTTACATTTAATTTTTTTTTTCAGACACTATTTACTGCAATTGCAATTTTAAAATAAAAAATTCAGTTTTTCTTACAATTTTCCTACAAAAAAAAATTAAAGAGACCGCTCAGTAAGAATACTTAGGATATCCTAACCGAAAAATATTGTTTAAAAAATGCTTAAAATGGTACTAAGATATTAAAAACTTGAAAAGCCTTAGCTTAAAGTATTGTTTTACAAAGTTTCCCACCTTTCCCACTAAAAATAAAATTGCACCTTTAATAAAGAAATTCCTAAAAAAAATTGTCCGAAAAAATATTGCATTAGTATGTATTTGCTTATCATATTAAATAGTAATAATAATAATTAATCTAAAGTACAAATGTCTAATGTACCGTCTTACATATTGATTATTGAGCACTCTTTTACGGTCTTCGTTGAAAGTATAAGGTATAAGCGTGGCCAATATAAAAATATAAAGTCACTACCTATCGAATATTTCCAATTAAGTTTCATAATAATTAAGTTTTCTTAGTATTATTGATAAGTAAGTGAAAAAAATATAAAAATATGCTCTCGTAGGCTGTTTTTTGAATCGATAGGCAGAACCATCTTGGGAAACTTCAATTTCACTTCACCAAACATCATATTTTGCTATAGCTATAAGTAAAGTTATGAAGCTCTCATTTTGGAATTTTTTGTTTTAGGGATTTCGTTGTTAATTGCAAAATTCACTTTAATTTCTTTATTGATTTCCTTTTTTGTTTTAAACCATATTTGCAATATATTCTTGTCGGATCAGTCATTTTAATTACTTTACTACTTAACTATATGAGTAATAAATAAAATTTTCTGCCATTTTGACATTCAGAAAAAAACAATTGATAAGAAGCAATTCTAAAATTGCTAGTATTTGATTTTTTTGTATGTTTCACTTCATTTGTTTTGGGAAAACGACACTAAAGTTGAAAATATCACTTTCAATCAAATCCCTGATTCGCTAAAACACTTTCAATATTCGTTGAAAGCAGTAAAGATTGTACCGGAAGTAGATGTCAATTTTTAATATTTTAAATTGTTTCAATTGGCTGACTTTGTAGGGGTAGTTTTTTTTTTCAAATATTCTCAATTTTCGGTCATTTTTATAAAATAAAAAATGATGCCCCGGGAAAAAATCATATCTTTATTATTTTTCACGATTTTTTCTTTATTTTTATTTTTTTGAAAGCAATCTCAAGATGTATTGTCAGTAATTTTCTAAGTTTATTTATTAATTACACAAAAAAATTTGTAGGGTGTCTGAAAAACAAAAAGAAATAAAATTATACAATAACTTTATTACACATCATTACTTTAAAATTTAAATGGAATGACTTATTTTTTATTTGCTTATCAAATTAATGTAATTATACGCAAAAGAAACTATAAGAAACATTTTGTTTGATAGGCCTGCAATAAATATTTGTAATTTTAGTAAAACTGAATATTAATTACTTTGTATGTGGTTTAACATGATGTGTTGACGTGGGTAAAAAAATACCACAAGTTTAATTAAGTTTCTTCTTTATTTTCTTAACGGAAACAGTTTTTGGTTTTAATTTCCATTCTATAGATTATGTTGCCATAGCTACAAATGGTAACAGTTTTTTTTATAAATGACCTGATAAAGAGAGAAATTGATTTTTTTTTAATTTTGGAAATTTAAGGAGAAATCGCTAAAATCCGCCACTCCAATAATCCCATCCCCAACCCTGCAAACCATTTTCCCTATCAACGAACCAACATCCCCAAAATAACCCGCCGACACAACGTAGTCAAAGAAAAGTTAAAAAATACTAAAACGAACTGGTCAATCATTGCCAGAGAATGTATAGAAAACAAGACAGGACAAACGCCCTACGAAGAAAAATCTACTAAACAAACTACGAGTTCTACACCAACGAAGAATTTTTTTATATTTTCTTCGTCAATATATTAATTGTAATCACAGGCAGAAAGACCGAAAGGTCAACAGTCTTGTGCATAAAAGCACAAAAAATAAATTTCGAATTTCCACTTATTGAATAGCTTTCCCAAAACTTATGTCCCAAAAAAGGAATAACTCTGCATATTATTCACAATTAGTTAGCTAATAATGTTCTTACTAAATTTGCAAAAACTAGATTTTATTTATGTGAAAAAAGAAAACCTTTTAATGGAAATAATTCCATAATTCGATTATGGAATCTACATGTACATGGCAATGGGGTATTGAAAGGCCGTGTTCTTTCTTCTGGCCATATAATCATCGAACACAGAACACAGTTTACCACTAATAATATAATAAAATGGGCCGCGCACGCTTTTGCACGTTTACGGTATATTAGTGGTCACTTCCGGTTTACTTGCGAGTTGTGCTTGCACTTGCTTTTGTTCGCAGGCCGATTCTCTCTGCGCTTCTATACTATGTATGTAGTTGTGTTGTGGCATTTCTTTCGAGTTGCGCCCATCCATGCCCCACGAATAGCGAAATTCTCTTCTTTTTCTCGAGCTGATCTTTTGCTCTTTGTTTTCTCTGTATTCTCTCCGTATTCGCAGTGTTGTGCTTAGATTAAATTAAAACTTATTATTTATAGCGACAGTTACTATCTATCGTTAGCTGAACAAAATGTATGCTGGCTCTTTTTTAATTTCTCAATTTTTCAATCATTTTTCCTCATGTTTTTTTTTTCTTTCTCTCTCTCTCTCTCTCTCTCTCCGTTTTTAATGATCGATTTAGGTTTTACTTACTGTTCTTAATTTTGTGAAGTTTTTAGGAAATCCGAAATGAGTATTGACTAATTTTAACATTAAATCTTAAAACTATAATCAATCAATAACTATTTGAAATTATTTTCTGTACAGAATTTTAAAAGGAATTCAATTTTTGATTATTTTCTTGTAGTTCACTACATTTACTAAATTTTACTCTACGAAAAATAATTGCTTGTTATTAAATTAACGGATCAATTGATCTGAGAATTAAATGTACAATGCTTTTGTTCTATCAAAAGGATCATTAAATTCCATGTAATTTACCTTAGGGAATTTTATTGTTTGTAGAGGATTTTTTCAATATAGATATTCTTTTTATTTTGCTGTTTTTATATAAAACCGAAGAGTTCTTGAAATTGCCTAAAAACAACTTTTTTATTTGTTTTCATTAGTATCAACCGTGCAATTGTATTTTTTCAGTACTAATGATTTGGTTTTGTTACACATGCATTTTTACAGTGTATGGTGCAATTATAGCGCTTTGCGAAAGTATTGGTTTTTGGCTTTTGCCGACCTGCCTTTTTTCTAAATAGGTCTTTAATTTACCACCAAAACAATCTAAGTGTCAATTTTGGTTCTTGAAATTAATATATTATATAATTGATTTTAATCAATTTCGGTTATACACCCAATTTCCAGTCTTGCGGAACATGATAAAATCATAACTACAAATTTGAACTAGGTATAGCTTAGTGATTTTTTTCAAGCGTTGTGACCAAGAAATCTATCGAAAACCGTGTTTCCTACTTTTTTTTTCGTAAAAGTGGTGATTCAAAATTAGATTTGTAAACTTTTTAAATTTTGGGGATCAAGCTTGCTATTTTAGGGTGGTTTGAAAAGTGGCGAAATTGATTCCAGGTGTCTTCTCACAGTAAAAAGAAGTTGCTTCCGGTTAGCTGTGACTGACCGGTGTCGCAATTGATCAATTTTGAAGCATCACTCTTACAATTTTTTTTTTCAAATAGCAAATTTTTTTGTGGATCTCTTAGCTAAAATGCTTTAAAACAAGAACAAATGTCTAAGCTACATATTTGAACTGGTATTATGTTCCGCGAGACCCTAAATTTAGTAATATTGTATTACGAAACTTATCAAGATTAAAACATAATTAAAATTTTTCTTTTCATATTTTTTACATTACTAATATTAATGTACATAATTTACATAAATTAAGAATTTTGGTGCAGCTTCGTTTATGGCACCGCGGCTCAGTTTCTTTTTACTACTTTATGCCGAAGTAAAATCTGTAAAGTTTCATTTCGCCTCTTTACAAGTCAGTTTCACATATTCACCACTGTTTTGATTGGTTGTAACTCCCACACTTTTTCTTAACGGGTAAGATTTTAATTTTAATTTTTTTTTGACTCATTTTTAACAAATTATGACAAACACAGACTTCTTTTTAAATATTAGATATAGTATTGTTTTTCAAAATAGAATGATTAAAACCCGTTAAGTTCAAGTTATTTTTGTAAATCAAATATTTTATTACTCTTTTGATTCAGAAATTAATAATTCTATTTTCTGTATTCTACTCTATTTTTATTTGAATGTGACTTCAATTGAATGGCTTTAATTGGATGTTTTATTTGCATCGATTTTGTCCAGTAGTTACGAGGCCTATACCAAAATTTGGGCGAAGGGAATAGCATATTGCAATGCAAGGGCGAAAATAGGGAGTTACAGGCAGGTGCATGATTTCAACTACATACTCGTATATCCTATTTCGGTATTTCATTAATCACCCCAGCCTAGGCCTCCATATTCCCGACCGAGTGTTGTATACAATTTTTCTTCATCCATAACCTGTTAGTTGCTTACATTGCTTATTATCCCAGTTTATTTATATGACATCTGACCTTGATGACCAATAACACTTTTACTGTTATTTGCGGCTTAAAGACCTTAGAAATATTTTGGGTGAAGCCCGTCATCAGACATTTGCAAAACCAAGCTGAGACCGAACCGCATAAGTTTTCCAGTTTTCTGGCCAATTAGAGAACGCGTTAAATAAATTCTAATTGAATAAACCATTCCCATTGGATATCTACTTGCTTGTCAGTTATGACATAAAGTCGTAACAGCAGAATAGCACACTAAATGCTAAAGGCCTCGTAACCACTGGTCAAAATCGATCCTTAGCCTTCTGGTTGGCAGGGCAAGTAAAACTTGACCGTTTGATTCGAATCACATTCCAATAAAAATAGAACCCAGAATTATTAACATCGTAATTACTAATTAAAACGGTTAGCAACGCAACAATAACAACTATTTTTTAAGTTGTAATCTATGGTTTTAATTAATTAATTAATTATCACTAAACCCGCGTAACTGAGTTTACTTTGACATTTAAAACGTAGAATGTGACGTAGAAGCCGCACCAGATAAGCCGCCAATAGGAAGTAAGAATGAACGTCCAAGGTTTTATTATACCTGCCACTCGTGGCGCAACAGTCTATAGTTAAGAGGTCTATTCTAATGATAAACGGCCACCACAGCCCGTTTTAAAGCGGCCACAAAAGTGTCTCGAGCGCCCCAAAAAATGATTACGTAAATCTTTCGGTTAATTTTGTCAGTCAAGAAGAACCAAACTTTCACACCAATATCGTGGAAGACTTGTGGATGATGGCCAAACGAAAGTTACGACGGCAATTTGGAACTTCGGCGACCCTCTGTAGTCTTTACGAGTTATTTGCATGAATTTCTATTTCGAAACAAATTCGAAAGGACAAATTTGTTAACAATTTTATTGTCGATATTGATATAAGTTAATTTTTAAAGATTTGTTTTCCTTTTTGATCGATTCCTTTGCTGTTTTGTAATTACAAGCATTCAGTTATTGTACTTTTTATTTAGAATCGACTGTATATTCTGTCAAAATACTTGAAAGATCGGGAACAGCCGAGAAAAAATGACCAGCCCCCTAAAGTTAAAAATTACCAAAAAATCTGACTATTCAGAATGATCTTAAAAGTTATTAGTTATTTTCTATTCCCGGATTGACATACGCCTAGATGCGTTCTTTCCTGATGTCCTACTGGATTCGAGGAAATTATAAAATGTCGAGAATTTAATGAGTCATACAGATGGTTCTGGTAGGAAATTAAATGGTTTTTAAAGGCCTAATTAGAAAAAAATGATATCAGCAAAATTTAAGAAACTATTAGCTCAAAGCACTGCGCTATAAAATAAAACATTATTTACTTTCCCTTTGCAAAAAGCAACTTTAAAGTTCCCAAATGGAAACTATTCAAATTTAAATTAGATCGTTTTTCTTTTGACTGTAATTTTTTGCATTGCTTTTTTTATAAATAATTTCCATATACATTGAAAGGAGGACTCCTCGTTATCGGGGTGTTCTTCGTGCGCATTATAAACATTTATTTATACAAGTCTGACAAACGCATACACAGACAGACAATGCACATACAGTGCGTGTATACTGTGTATCTGTATTGTGAGGGAAGAGAGTACATAAAGCGGCAGTAAAATTGAAACAGCGTTCTTTTCCTTGAGAGTCCTTGAAATTGCAGCAGCAGCAGTACCACAGCGAACACACATGCCCAAAGGATCAAATATCGCCCATCTCTTCTTCTTCCACTACCTCTTCTTCTTCTTCTTTTTATAAACATTCTTTTGCATTTTTATTTATTTTTATCATTTGCTAACTTAGTAATATTAAACAGTTTAAAACAGTTTTTATTGTTTATAGTAGATAAAAATGGCTTAGCTTTGGAATTTGTAAATTTTGCAATATAACAAATCGTACAGGAGTACTTTCAAGAAGAATAAGACGTTTATAGCCAAACAAACTGACAAAAGTTTTATGCAGAAGACCGAAAGTTGGTCCATTTCGAATGTAAAAATATCTATTTCTTGGGATGCCTCAGTCTCGGATCTGAAACTACTGCTGCTAGTGCCGAAATCTTCATTGAACTTATCATTTTTGTATTTTATTTCCACGTGCTGTCTATTCTTCAATGGTTTCTTCAAAGGTTTGGCAAAGGACTCGATGGTGGCGTACCAACACTCGCAAATGTTGTTCTTCAGCTGACCGATGTCTTCCTCTGGTGTTGCAATTTGCGAAACTGATAATTCCGCGGGACGCTCCTCCTCATTGTCAATTATTGTGGTCGTAATATCGGTGCCGTCGTCGTCCAAGTAACACCAACTGTTCGATTCAAACAACGAGAGGTCTTCTACTTCTTGCTGATGCTGATGGTCGATCGAAGGAGTAGTCGATGGTGCGCCGGTCGCTTCTTCTTCTTCTTCTTCTGCTGCGGCTGCTTCTCCGAAAGAAGATTTATTGTGCTCGATGTCCGAGTCCGGGAGATTAGTATAGAACCTTCGGAACGGGTCTTCGGCTTTGTAAGTGTCCATCAGCATCGTTTCGATGAGAGTCGAACAGGCGCCGGTGAACGTCCGTTTCAGGTTGCTTATTGTTTCGCTTGCTGCGGACATTTTTCAACTTTTAAGAAATTTCTTCGACTAAATTTTCAGTTGGGGTTTTTTCGAAGTCACGAAGTCACAGGAAATTTTTCTTTTGGTCATTGCTTACGTATAATTTAGCTTAGATTTTTGTTAGTTTTCTTGATGTATGACAAAATTGACTTTTCAAACTTTTTGAAGCTTTTCACATGGTTTTTGGCTTTTTGAAGTTATCGAAATTTATGTTGGCATTTGTGTAAAGTGATATTGCTGAAATCACTGAAATGATCAAATAGTTAAGTAATAATTATCGGGTCAATTTAATTTGCTAACCGTACCAAACCTAATTTAACCTGACTTGTAAATAAAGGGAATTTCAGTAAACTATGTTCATTTTGCCGAATTTGTTGTTGTTTTTCATTTATTCATTTCCGTTATATTTTATTTATTTATTTAAATTCATTTTTTAAATACTTTTTTTATGGTTAAAGTTAGATTTAAAATTATGAACACCTATGGAATAAAGGAAATTCAAAAACCCCAAAAACAGTAAATTTTTAAATTTAATCGTGTCCATAGTGGCGTCATTTTATCTCTGTTAAACATTTTTCCTTTGTTCTTTTGCAAAAGAAATTATAAAAAATGATTTCTTTGTATCTATCAAAATTGTCCTTTTGCACTTTTGGCAAATTTCTTTAAGATTTCGAAATAATTCACAAATTTATGTTTTTAATTTAAGTGCAGAAATGAGTTTCGCTTTATAATTAAACGTTATAAATGTTACTATTATGCAAATAATTTTTTGAACGCTTTTTTAGTACTGTTTTATGTTAATCAAAGCTGTCCAATAACGGTGCTATTTTTGATAATTAAAATTGAAGTTTCTATTAATCTAAAAGCAACGCTAATGAGTTGCATTATAATTTTCTCTTCTATTTTTTTAATTTCAATTAAGTTTCTTTCATTGAATTGATTTTTTAGATTTTATTTCTTTGCAAAAATTTCCAAAAATTAAAATGTCTATAAATTTGATGTCCACTTTTTGGGTTATTTCCTTGGGTAAAGATATTTTTCAGCAATTATTTATTTTTCTTTTGATCACTTTAAGAATCTTTTTTGTACACAAAAAAAACGATCAAATTTTATTAATTTTTCTTAATAAAAAAGAATAAATTACCTCTAAAATTGTATTGTAAATAAAATACTGAAAATTACATATGCGGAGATTACTAAAATTAAAAAAAGCAATATGTAATTAAAATATACAGATGTAGAGAAATGATTTGAAACTTTAAATAGTTTTTTTTTTTTAATAAATACATTTTACAAGCAATAAAACAAAATGTAAGAGGTAAAATAAAACTTGGCAATCCTATATAAATAAATAAATAATAAAATAAGCAAACGGCGTAAAATTCAGCAAATCGTTGGCAATAATTAAAAATAACTCCATTGGGCAAAAGAGGTGTCGTTTTTCCTCCTCTTTATTTCTCTCTCTCTCTCTCTCTCTCTCTGTCTATTTCTCTTTCTCAGTCCATGTATGCATACACACACACACACACAACAACGATAAATTGCCTGAAGGTAATTACATACTCTGTGATCCTTTCATTGACCAAATAAGCAGCGCCTAGAATTTCCTAGAACCAGACTATATAAATCTGAAATCTCTCCTTCAATCAATTTTTATTTTTATTCTTCCTCATTTAAAAATTTATAAGTAGAAAAATGATTTGCATCACAATCAACAATAACACCCGCTACAACTCTTTGTTGTTTTATATATATATTTTTTTTTCCGTTTCGCATTTTTTTCCTTGTCTTGTTGCGTTTCATTTTTTGCATTATCTTAAAACTATTGTTTCTCTACAGCTATTTGTAAATGTTTAATTTTAACATCAATACTTTTATTGGTATTATTAATATTACTTTTTTTTTAATTATTGTTTCTCTACAGCTATTTGTAAATGTTTAATTTTAACATCAATACTTTTATTGGTATTATTAATATTATTATTTTTTTAGTGCGAGAGTAAACAGATAGATAAAATTCCAATTTCAGGGACAGGGTGTGAAAGTTTTCTTACTGCTCCATAGCAGCTTGCCGTTGGTGCGTCGCGGTGTGCGGCGTTCTTGACGCTGAAAATAGCAAACTGGTATTTTTGGATCATTTCGGGTAGATTTGTTCGGCAAATAGATAAATTACTCTCTTGGGAAAGAGAAAAAGATACCGCGGCCAAAAATTTCCCATTTTTCTTTCTATTTTGGTTATTAATTATTGTAATTTACTTTCCGAAAAAAGAATTACTCTATATACTAATTTCTAATGTTTTTCTTTTTTTTATTGGTTACAGCTCTGCTGAGGGCCTAAAATATGTTAGGCAGCCCCGCGGGGCCAGGGGGCACCGCTCAAAGAGGGTTTTGGCCCCTGACCCCTACGACGTTATCGTCCACTACTAATTTTACATCGGAAGGTAAGTGTTTTTTTTATCTCTCACTACTTCTCTTTTTTTTTTCTTTTTCGTTTTTGTTAAGTTAATGGACTGTTTAACATTAACTTACAAGTCGATATATTCGGTGTACTTTTAAGGGTTGTTTCTTTTTTTGTTTTTTGTTTTTAGATAAGGGATCTGTAATTAATTTGACTTAAAATATACTGGGTGATTGATTGAACCTTTAAAGTTTTTAAAAATATTTGTAATTTCCTAGCAAGTAGGAAATTTGAAAATTCCAGTGTTATCTTTTGAGACGGGTTGATAATGATAATTATTTTA
>JASKGO010008533.1:0-14150 GCA_030556065.1 Holobus sp. GC000080 | reverse complement strand
GGGTAGTGGTGTTTGGGTAGGCATCCCCATCACCATGGCAGAAGGACCTTCGGGTCGATAGCCTCCCTGTGCTCAAAGCACAGAAAAATACAAGTACTACTACTACTACTACTAATAAAGTAGATTTATTAGAAATTCAAATTCTCTAATTCTAATTTACAATATCAATCAATATTTTTAATTTTGAAGTTATTTTTGGTACTTTTTGGTCAATTACAATATTGTGCAATTTATTCCTTATTAAATATTCATTTAACACATTTGAATTTTCAAATTAATTAAAATGAATAAATAAAAAATTCAATATTTCAAAATATTTGTATAAAAATAGAATTTAAATTTTAACATGAAACATTAACTAATAATATCAACAATTCTTAAAGTATAGTTTAAAAGTTAAAAAGTTGAATTGATTCAAAAAAAGAAAGAAAGTTTTAGAAACAATACAAAATAGAAAAATAAGAACGTTAAGACTAATAAGACTCCACTTTGCTTATGTACCGATGTGTGTTTGTTAAATGCTTTCTCCGGCACCAAGAGACGTTTCCGCAATCCTTTGGCTGTTGTTGATAATGCGGAGCTTTGGGAGCTCTTCTTGAAAGCTTCGAATATGTTTAAGTCTAAACGGTTACGAGCAGCAACAGTTGTCGCGTCCTTTTGTTTCCTGCACACAAACATATTTATTTTCCAAAAAACAAAATACAATATTCAATACAATGTATTTCCTTTTGCGTATACCAATACCAACAGAAAATAATTAAATAAGAAGCAGAAAGTGTTAATGTAAAATGAACAATGGACGAAACAGATCAGTTACACTTTGTATTACATTTTACATGCAGTATATTGTAGAAAAAAAAAACAATATGCATGAAAAGTATATAAAAGGTAAAAGCGCAGAAGTCTTACAAGAGCGGAAATGATTTTTTGTGTAATGATATCGTGTGATAGGAAGCGTGCTTCGTAGAAATGCTTCGAAGGAAGGAAGAAGAGTTGGCTGGTGGAAAATGGTTATAGTTGGGTCGTCGGTCGTTCGATACGGACGGACACACCAGTTCTGTGGCGATGTGTATATTTATGCGCCGATGACGGTGCTGCGATGTGTGGGAATCGAAACTTTTTTATTTTTTCAGAAAGTCAATGAAACCCAATCTTTGGCCAACGGAACAGGTATACATCTGAAAGCGCACAGAGAACACAAAAAGATGATTCTAATATTTACGACTGGGAACGCATTTTCGGACTCGCAATCGTAAAATTTCGTCGCCGTCTAATTAATTGCAACAATTATCATCGAGAGTCATTTAGATAAAAATGTTTTAACCTTTTGAAAAACTATTCGCTTCTCATTTTTTCTTTTATTTTTAATTTTTACTCAAAGCAGATTTTTAAAAATCCTTTAAAAAAAATCTAATTTTAAATTCAAAATAATCAAAAAATTCCTGCCGTGGAACAGTATAGCTTTTTTATTAAGCTACGCATTTATGCGTATACTTTTTACAACGTAAAACCCTTGCTACAAAAAAAAAGAATCCATTTGGATTTCAATTTGGCGCACTAATCAAATAAAAGAGTGCACAACTAAAAAAGCCGATGCGATTTATTAAAATGGAATTTGGAAGCGCGATGCAAATGAACAAAAAAAAAACAACCGTGCAAAATCTTGTTACTTATAGTGCAATGAACAAATTCATTATCGCATCGTCCGAATAACATAACGAAATCCAAGTGCGGATCGCTCTACGGACGGATCGGGAGAGACCGATTAAATTGATAGCAGACGGGGACGTTTAAATAAGACTTAACGATATTAATGATCGCCGACACGTCTAACGGAAGTGATAGACGGGAATTATTACGCGGTAATTACATATCCCTAAGCCGCAGGGCGCAGACAGGGGACAACGGACCCCCGCCGATGACCCCGCGGGGCGCCACAGTCCCGACAAATCGCGCTTGCACTTCGCTCCTCTGAATCTCTTAACACTCCTCTTTTACAAACTGCTTTCTTCTTCCTTTCCCTATTCGTTTTTAATATACGCATCTTGTGTTTGCTTAAAAGTTAAATGTGTTTATCAATTGTTGCAGATGAAGAGGTGTTAACGTGAGGAGCACCGAAAGAATGCTGATTGCTGACACGAAATGCGGGGGTGAGTTTTGGTTTATAACTTATGTAAGGTATACGGGGTTTGACGTGTGTATGACTTTCTCACATTTCGTGATGAAATAATTATAAATATTATGGTAGTGCGTGCACGTCTGCTATAAATTCATTTGGGGCTTTCCTGAGGCTGTCTGTCGGTTATTGCTTCCCGCCCCCAAGTAAACACACCACCACCTTGTTTATGTCTCTAGGCTGTATCTTTGTATGCGTGTGTGAGTGTGTTCGTGCGTGCGTGCCTGTGTGTGTACTTTATTTAACCCTTTCTACCGGGTTTCGCTTGTGTTATTGTTATTAGACGAGCGCGCGCGATATAGCATAGGAAGAACGATATTTAAGTAGAACTAGTGGTTCGACCTAACAACAACATAATATAATCCAGATATTTATACAGGGAACACGCGTTATTGAATAAACACGCGGCTGCTGATGCTTTAAACTGCCGCAATTAACAAAGACACTCGGGAAATCTAACATAATTTATAGCGTTTTTTTTTTATATCGCTTCGGATTAACCCTAAATGATTCTATTAATAACTGTATGGTTTTTGTGAAAGCTTTTTTTGTTTGTTCTTTTTTAAAAGTATTTTTTTTTTTCAAATGTGAATTTATGTATTTATTTTATAGACAAAATATTTTTTTATTAATATTTTTCCATGTATCATACAATCAAGGTTTTCGTTTTAGTGAAAAAAATATTTAAAAAGATTTTTTTAAATTGGTAAGAAACTATGTAAATAATTTATTGGTTCTTTTTATTTTTGGTTTGGCCCTTTAAATGTGTCTATTAATAACTTTGACTTTGAGTCAATAGAAACCGCTTTTGTGTTCCTGGCTGGATCAAAAAGGTGCGTTTTGGTTTTTAATTGAAGCCCTCCGCTGATTAAATCTTTATAATTGAGGTGTGGGCTATTTCCTATAATAGGTTTATGCAGGTAATTAATGAGGAAATGGCTCACTGATTTTATCCAAAATGTTTCGTTTGCATGGTTTCCGAACTTTCTATTACTATGAGCTTGTAATACGAGTTGTTCAGTTGATAGATTTACTTTGTAAAATTTATACGAATATTGTTGTGTTATTTATTTATTTACTTTTTCAATACATTTTCCGCGTCTATTATTAATTGGGTAAGTGCGTTGTAGAAATTTCTAATATGCCACTGTGGTGGAATTTATGTACCTTTTGCAAAAATAATTTAAATTTTTAATAATAATTAATTATATTTTTTATCTACTTTAATTCAATATTAACCACTGATATTTTAAAATTTTCTTTAATTATTTATTCCTCACCTAGTTGACTTAAAAATGGCAAAATTTCAAATGATTTGAATAACTTTTAATTTAAGGGGGTTGCAACCCCCAAATGTTATTTTTTATCGGATATACACCAAAGTTTGCACACCCGTGGATCATTTAGTACTAAACAATTTATTTTAATAACTTTTTCTTAAAAAATTAATATTTACCCCATTTTTATGATTTATTATACAAAAAGCTTTTAATTAAAAATTGCCATTTAGATTACCAGAAATATAAAATTTTCATTATATATTCTTTTAGAATTCCAAAAAAAAATAAACTAAATTAAAACAAAAGCAATAATTATAATTCACTCTTTAGCAGATTAAATCTTTTTAATAGATACAGTCTATATAATGTAGATACATAAAAGGGAACAGAAAGAAATAACTGAATAATTATGCGCTCGGACAGTTTAATTGGTCCAGAAAGGGTTCGTTCTAAAAAGATTACAGTTTTTTTTTCTTCTTCGCTGTCGGGACGGGCAAAGAAGAAAATGCGCGCGGCGGGGAGGGCAACGAAGGGAGAAAGCGCGCGTACTTTTCCCCAATGATGGCTTGTTTAGAAAAACTTTTACCAGTGTAAATTAGGGACGTTTTCTGGAGATTTAAAATATTGCCGCAGAAATGTACACGGACTGAGGCGATTAATTTAATTTAATAGCGCAGCGAGAGCGAAATAAAGGAAAAACTTTTCTGTCGCAATCGTAGCTCTCCGCTCTGCTCCGCTATTTTGCGTGTATATTTATGCATCGGGCAACAACGGCAGGAAAAAAAAAAGCAGAGAGAGAGAGAGCGGCCCTCTCGAATAAATCGCCTTAATTATGTTTATATGCGCAATGAAATTAAAACTTTTTAATTAAGAGCCTCCCGAGGGCGGCCAATTTATAAAAGACATACAGTTTTTTTCTGTTTTTTTTTTTTTCGTTTTTGTTCCGCTCGTTCCATGCAAATCCGCTTTTATGCGTTTGCGTATTATACATATATAGAACATATAGATAGATATAGATAGAGTGTGTGGCCCGGTTGCAAAGCTCGCACACAGTTCAATCAAACTTTCGCAATTAATTTAATATTGATATTCGAAAGTGATAAAACCAAATACAAACGTGCAACCGACAAGCTTCAATGCTTTTCACTAAATTACTACACTAGCCATATTAAACTCGCTATAAATGTCGATATACCTATACTATATACATACAGTCACTCGCTTTATATTCACGTAGTAGGAAATCTCTGTGTGTGTGTTTGTGTGTGTGTGCGTGCGTGCACAGACCGTTTAAATGTTTGTTGATGAAAATCTAATCAAAACCGATTACACTCATATAGTATGATGTTTCGACTGGATCCGTGTTTGCTTGCAACGGTAGACTACAAGCCCTGATTAAAACCCTTTGTGCTATTACGCGCAGAGGTCAAAGTTTATAAACTATAATGGAAGCATGTAAATATCATTTATATTATTCAATCAGGCCGAGCTTGCCGAAAGCTCCGACCGTATTCTGTACACTACTTTTGCGCCCGTCAAATAAAAGAGGGATGCATTTTAGCTCTCTCTGCTGTATTGATCACAATTAACTTTACGCGCTTTACTGCTTCCAAGCTATAATTCAATTAACTGGTTTATTCTATTGGAGATTTTGCTGCATTTGCGCAGCCAGTTTCTACCATTTTTGTTTCTCTTTTTTGTTTTTGTTTTGTTCTTTTTTAGTTTTGTTTCACTAATTATGAGCACAGTATAGTTTCAATATAGACTTTACGATCACTATTTTTAACGTTAAGTAAATACATAAGCTTTTTGTGTATATTTTTCTGCTTTTATTAATTGATTGTGTATGTTTTTCTTAAGCATACTTTTATTATGCAAGCAATGGACTTTTTTCTTTTCTTTTTTTTTTGTATCAATTTTAATGAGCTTCTGGTTTTTGTGTTTTTTTTTTTGTAAAGGTGAATATTTTCTATGAAAAATTCGTGTTTTTCGCTAAAATTTCTTAAAGCCAATTTGGTTATTAAAATTTATATTATTATTTAGATTTTAAGTTTCTACTTTAGCTACGATTATACAAAAAAAAATTAAATAATTAATTAGCTCAATTTTTCCTTACAATATTAATTAAAGTTAAAGTTAATTTTCTGGTAAAAGATAAAGAGAATTATTGACTTTTCCTAAATTTATGTTACAAATAACAAAAAAAAAATCATTAAGTTAGATGTCAAAATGCAGATCAGTAAACAATAAGAAAAAAGAAAAAAATGTTTAATAAAAAAGAGCATACAGTCAAAGAAAACAAGAAAACTTTTTCTACTTAATAAAAATTGGAATAATCTAAATTTAGTATTCTCTTAACGAACACTAAAATAAATTAAATTAACAATAAATTCAAATAAAAATAAGAGCAGAAAAAAATCATCGAATAGAAAAAATAGAAGCAAAAAAAATAGATTAAAGGATCTGCCGCTAAAATTCAAAATTGCTTATATTAAACATTTTAAATTTTATTATAAAGTTTAAATTTAAAAAATTAGAATCTTCTTCTAGTAAAAATTAGGGATATTAATAAAAAAACTTTTTAAATTAAATGTTCATTTTCATATTAACCAAACTAAAAATAACTAAACTAAAAATGATTAAACTTCGCAATAAATAAAAAAAAATTGAATTCATTGAAAAAAAAAACGAAAAAGCAAAAGTGGTCAATAAAATGTTAAATATTTATAATTTTTTACCTTAAATTTGTGTCTATTCCAAATAAAACTGTTAAATAGTGAATTTGCGTAAAATTTTAAGATTAAACATCAATTTAATTAACTTTTCATTAGAAAATCTATTAATTTTTATTTATTAACTTAAAACCTTTTCTGCTTTATAAAAAAAAGGAATATTCTACACGCAAAAACTACTGTTAATAATATATGTTCTTTTTTTAATTTATCATTCATTGTTGATGCAACAAACATAGCAATAAATGAAATTAAAAATTAATACAAAAAATAAAAAAATCAATGAAACAAAAAAATAAAAACAAAACGACGGAAAGCAAAAGAATGGAAAAAAGAAATGAATATAGATAAAAGGCAAAAGATTAAAGAACCTGTCTATAAGTTTATCCTCCTAGGCTAATTACACTTTTCTTCTGCAAATGATTTGTGTCGTCATTAAAATTGAAGCTGCGATGACATTTGAATCAGAGTCGGCGGCCGTGCCGTGCCGTGTGTGTGTGTGTGTGTTGGTCGCAGTTCGCGCGAGTGTAGGCATTGGTTGTACACAAAAGGGCCGATTAAAGGTTGTTCTCACGATATGTCTCCCGTTTGCCTCTTTTAATAATATGTATGTAGTGTAGTATAAACACAAGCAAAAGATAGCACACGGGAAAAAGAAGCAACAAAACCGGCAGCAAAACGGCAACAGCCACAGCAGCAACGCATAAGACGAATAAGAAGAAGAAGAAGAAGAAGAAGAAGCTGAAGAAGGTTTATATTTGAGACAAAATGTAGAATATAAGAGTGGACTGTATATAATATACACTAAGTCACTAAGAGATGCATAGTTTGTGCCGCCTCGCGATACTTTCAAATTATTATCATTGTCATCATCGGTCGCTTCTTCGGGGTCCGTATCGCACCATTAAATCTCGAGATGTTATTCAAACGGAAAGATGAATGGTGCCGCTAATTATTATTGATAATATTGCTAAAACTCTATGCATTCTAATGGTTTTATTTGCTTTGCATTGCCGCTATTATGTACTATTCTACCTGTGTCAGGTACGTTTAATTGCGACACAATAATTGCGGTTCATGCGCGCATTTATAATTTTTTTTTTATCCATTTCGCGTGTATTTCCCCAAAGGATTTATAGCGTTTATTAAGTTATTAGCTTTGAATGCAAATAGCAATGCGATGAGTTATTTATCGTCGCACGTTCCCTTTGTTTTCCATAATTAAATTATTGCCTTATTATTATATAAGACGGCGAGATTTATGCAAGTGCCTTACATGAATAATACGAGCCGAAGGTGCTTTGCATAAACCATTATTTATTTACTGCGTTTCGTATTTATTGTATTTTACGTTATTTGCACTATTTAGTTTTTTCCTGCAATTATATTTCTAATTAGTTGTTTCTATGAAAAAATCCAAAAATCCAGAGAAATTATTGAATGGTTGAATGTTTAATAAATAATCATTTTTTATTGCTTCAGCTTTTGCAGAATAAATTTTAACAAGAAACAGAAAATAATATAATTAAAATAGGGCGTAAGTGGAAAGGTGCAATGTATGCAGATGAGGTCGCTTGCAAATGAAAGAATTGATTGCAATTTGTAGGTATATGAGGTGTATGCCCAAGTGTGTATATGGGCATTGTCGGTCGTTCTTCTGTTCTTTCGCGTGGCTCACAGTATGTGTATATACAGCTGATGAAAAGGGTTTTTGTTGAAATTCACGTGGCACGACCCGCAAATAAAGCGGGCCCAAATAATGAATGGCTTTTTAGATATGTATAACGCGACTGAACGTTAAATTGCATGATAAATTAACCAATCTCCCCTAGCTTTAATTTTAAACAATGTAGTAAGTTAATGAAATTGAGTTTGAAAACGGGTTGAATTAGGCAGAATGTTGTAATACGTTTATTCGAACGTGACTGGCATAAGCGAGTCCCTTATGGAGATTAAGATGAAATTTAGAATTCGGCACAGTGCCGGAATGTCTAACGAGAATTATAAGCCGTTCCCACCTAATAAGCCTTTTATCCTCTCGTGACTTCTTACCACAAAAATTTATTTTTACTTTCGCTAACAAAAAAAGTTAAAAAACCGGGAAAAAATCATTGAAAAATAAAATTTAATTTTAAAAGAAAACCTAAATTATAAATCTCATATAATGTACAAATAGAAAGAAAAACAAATATAACATTTAAAAGAAAAATCGACGATCAGAAAAAGAAAGGAAAAAAAAGCAACTGCACCCTCGATTTTATTTACCTCTCCGAAAGGGACAACGCACATCCACCACACACACCGCTATCGATTCGCGAAGCCACCTTATGCTGCTTTTATTTTTTTAACTTTGGGGTAAAAAGTCATAGGCCAGCCATCTATGTGAAAAGTGACCAAACAGCCACTTTGGGGCGGCAAAAACCGCACACGGCTTACGCTCACGAATGGAAAAAAAAAGAGACGGAGCGGGGAAAAAAACCTATCGCTTGCTGCGTTTTATCTTTCGCCCATTAATTTCCTTTGCGGATTTAATTAATATACCATTTCGAGTGGATTAAATGCTCTCTCTAAGTTGGGTGCGCGCATTCATCTACACGCCACCCACAATCTTAAATAGATTTGTTTTTTTTTCGCGTTTCATGCGCATCGTTTAGGTTCCGTCAACCGAAGCTATATGGTTTTAGATTAAGTGATGTAACATATTTTATAAGATGCGAGAGAGTAAAACACGTTGCGCCTATATTTACCGGTGAAAAATGGCACGTATTAATCAAATGAATAAAACACGCTATAAATTACCACCGAAATATAGATAGCAATCAAACATTTTCCCTTTTCTGGGCCCTTTTTTTAGGTCTACGTGTGTGTGTTGGTTTTTTAATGCGGATGTTTCCTGTCATTATCGCCCGAAATTTTCTGCTTGTTTTCTAAATAAGCTATTAGTCAACACTTTCTGACTTTTTTTTTTTTTCGGAAAAGGTTTTTGTTTCTTTTTTAACAAAGGTTTTAATTTTTAGTCAGTTTTGTGTTTTTCTTTATTTATGTTTGGCACTGATTTTCTTGGCATTTGTAATTTTTATAACGGTTTTTATTAATTTTTACTTTATATTATTTCGTTCATTAACTGCTGGCATTTTTAAATTGGTATAAAGTTTAAAATTTTAATTTATTATTATAAATTTACTCAAATCAATACTAGAAAAAGTTGTTACATTTAGTAAAGCGATCAATTAATTCCGTTAAAGATATTTAAAAAGTAAAAAATTGCCTAAAATTATTGGATTTGAAAGGTTTCTTCAAATTACGTTAAAGTTTAATAATTCCTCTGAAATGTTTTTAAAACTTTTGATATGTTGATTTTCGCTATTGTTTTAACAACAATAATTATAAATGCCAATTCGGAATCAATAAACATAACTTAAGTAAAATTGTTTAACTGAAAAAAAAATCCTCCTAAAAAGCATTAAATTAAGTATTTTTAATTATTTGTCTTTCCACATAATAACTTATCCGTTAAATACGTGCAAAAAACCTTTTTCACTTACCGGAAAATATTGCCAGGTACTTTAAAGGCTCTTTCAATGAAATTTTACATGAAACTTACATAGAAATTAAATTGCGTGCAACGAAACGTGCGAATAATTTCGCATGCAGCCTTTGCCAGCTCTCTCTCCGTCTCTTCCACATTCCGTCTTCCTCAGTCTTCCTCTTTAAAACCACTCAAACCTTTATTAATAAAGACCGTTTTGTTCTGGTACAGAGCATGTGTATGCATAGGAAACGGGAGGCTTAATAGTTGTCTGGGGTCGAACGAAATCCTTATCGTCGTGTGCTCGTCGCCATTTCGATTAATTAGCATCAAATATCGGAGTTTAATGACGGTGTCAAAGCAGTCCCGAGTTTGCATGTAGTTAGCAAAGTTACGCCCTGCCTTATAATATTAAAGGGGGTCCCAAAGAGAAAGTGTTAAGGTTATGACCAGCACCGCAAGCCACCCCCGCAGCATCCTGCTTAATGCTTCCAAATAAAGCTGTTCATCTTTCATAATTAGAAATAAATCGCAGATAAATTTCCAAGTCACTCTTCGTATGTGAATTTTTTTTGTCCCTCCGTTTTCCACCGTTTCGACTATGCGAGAGTATGCGAGAAAAAAGGACTCTTTAAAGGGCCATTAAGAGTGTCCGTGCAACGGGTCGAACGCAATAATTAGATTCCACACCACACCCTTGTCTTAAGTTGTGTGTAAGGTAATAAGATGCCAGGATGTTCCTAATTTATAGTTAACCTGTTGTCGTCTCGAGAGTTTTATTGTCCATACGAAAACACCATTTCTATAAACGCCGCTTGATGTGTCCATCATCAGATTGTTATCGGCAGGACTTTTGATCTGCACCACCGACACCGATGGGTCCTTCGGCACCGCCAACACCATCTTTTCCTCCTCTCCATACAAAATTTCACTTGGTCGGAAAGGCGGGTAATTAATTAATTTCCATTAAATTCTAAAATTCAAACGCACTATAAATAACCCGTGATTATTATTTGGCCCTTTTGTGTAGTTCCTTTGTATATTGCTTATTAACAGTTACGGTGTGTAGCTGTTAAATGCTTTTTCTTTTTGATAAATATAGCGGAAACTTCCTGATTATCTCTCTTGTTTTTCATTATTATTATATTTCATACACGTTTTCACAATTTGGCGTAATCTACGCGTGCTGTCAAAGCTATACAATGGCTTTGATTTGCATAATAGTGTGCTATACGATGAATAATGTTCATAATAGTTCTATAAATTTTTTTGTTTTTGTTGTTTGTACAAAGTTAAACAATGATTCTTATGAATAAATTCCATTTGTACGGTTTATGGTAATAGTTTTTATATACGTAAAAAAAAGAAAACAATTTAATTGTTTCTGTTTTTTTCTGTATTCTCTGCATTCTGCATTGAATCTTAATCTTTAGTTGTTTTCTTTATTTCTATTTTCTTTTAATTTAAATTTTAAGTAAAAAATTTACATAAATTATCAACGTTTGCTTCAAATTTAAAATTTCAAACCAAATTAAAATTTTCCCATTAGAAAAAAAAAGTTTCTTTAGGAAATTTGCTCTTAGTTTCACGCCAAATTAGAATATTTTTAATTAACAATTTAGATCGATATTGTCATCATTAAAAGTACCAACAATTGTTAATGCAAAGTATAAAAAAAAGGAAGTGTCTGATGTGTTTTATCGTCTTTATGTGAGCCGTTTTTTATTGTTTGAGTATCTCATTTTGTGTCATAAACGTTGTTGAGTCTATTTTTGGGCCTATAAAGTATTCGTTTTCGTGTGTGGATTAATTAAAAACTTCAATGATATATTCAGTTTTATGATATCGTGTGGGTTTCACCTAGTTTTTCGGTATTTTTGTTTTATTAGGTGTGTGTTTTTCGAGTAAAGTCCGTACTTTACGGATAAATTTTACGACTGCAGAGACAAAAATTTTATTTCTTCACGTCGTCTCTTTTGATGATATGTTAAGCGAAAATATGTACATATAATATTACGTGGGGAAACGTTAATTTGCGGTGAACGTGACGCGCGATCGGTATGTTTTTTTTTTCTTCTCTTTTTTCCTCTCTTTGCTTTCCGTTCGTTTACTCAAATTGCCTTTATTATTTAACGACTGTTGAATTTATTGCGTTCGCCATAGCGAAAATACATACTGGAAACATGGAGGAGCAAAAAGAACGAAATAAAAATAAATATTTTTGTCATTAAAAAGCGCTTTATTGATTCCGATCTGGTCTGTAATGAAATGTTTGTACGTACTTATATACATTTAGCAATAATCCGAAGGACATTTACATAATATATATCGTTTGCTTTATTGATGTGATGGCGATTGAGTGTAACCGTTCGTCATAATAATTCAGCGCATTATGAGAAAATAATTCTCCTTTATTTCACAATAAAATCCATTAAAATTTAATATTTTATTAGTTAGAGGCTTTTAACGCGCAACTATTTAGCATCGTAAAATTCACCTCTTTTTATGTGCTATAAGCATTTTTTTTTCTTCTTCTTCTTTTTATTCTGAATTCTGCGATCTTTTTTTGTACAGCACTTCTCTGTATTTTGTACTTATTTGCCGATCAATAAGTATAATGATTTAATGAAAATATTGATAGACTTTTGTGTATTTTCATTTTCAATGCAAGGGCTACAATGTTGCGAAATTAATTTTCAGTTGCCTTTCAATTTCAAAATGTGAAGTGATTATAAAGCACCCAATTTATTCCCGCCATTGAAACATCAATCTTTTGCGATGACAAACTGTATTTTAAAATTCTGCATTCTGCATCAGTAATGTCGATTGAATTACTTTTAAAGTAATTAAACTCATGAAAAGGGTTCGAAATTCGAAGTTTATATTAATTCATTATAAATCAATTTATTCAGTAAAATTATATTCCTCCCTTATTTTATGATATATTTTTTTAATAAATAAATAAAATCAGAATTTCTGGTTTATTAATTTATTACTTTTGTTTTAACATTTAGAATGTGCTAAACATCTGAATAAATATAATAATAAATAAATAAATAATAATAATAAATTTCTTACAATCTGCAATCTGAAAGATCTTTTAAGTGCACATCACAGTAAAATTGAAATAAAAACGATGCCATTTATCATGAAATGTCTAATTGTTGTTTAATGTTTTCGAAAACTTTAATAAAATTTTATAGCCTCGCATACGAAAAATCCTAACAAAATAATTCTCTGAAATATCCTTTAATTCCCACACAAAAAACCAATACCTAATTGACAATAAAAAAAAAACTTCTCCTTATATTTTATTATTTATTTATTATTTAAAAGGTGCCAGAAACCCAATACCTAATAAAATAATTAAATTACCATTTAGCAAAATGCAATAATTCACTTTATAGCTTCAAATTGCGTTAAGTTTTTTTGCTCAATATGTACATATCTAATGTACAAATGGGCAAATGGCGCAACATTTTTATTTAGCACAATTTAGAATACCTTTTCAAACATTTGCTTGCAATTTACTTACTTACAGTACATAGAATACGCAATTTCGGAATGTTTAAATGCGCGAATTTCGAAGGCTTGTCCATCGCACTTGGCCATTCGCCTCAGGCATCATTTACATTTATTTATACTATATATTATTAATAAGAGGCGCGTTTTATGAAAATACCTCTTGACATTCGCATCCTGGTATGCGAACTAAATAACAATTCATTGCGATCGATTTAAGCAGTGCTCGTCGAGAAGACGAAGAATGAATATGTGAATATGAAATCGGACTATAGCTAGCCACACTCGTATAGAAAGAATTCTTTAGCAACAAATTTTTCGCACGGTTCGCAGTCAGTATAGTATTGAATTCGCACTCGGCGGTGGGTTACAGTTAGTTGGGCGTACTATATAAATAAATAAATAATCGCATTAATCAATCAATTGCTGCTTTACACGAGTTATGAATGAATTATGTGTGCGTCCTACGTGTGCACCTAACTGCTTTTCGTGCATGTCTGCAATAATTTATATCGATAGATAGATATTCGCGTCGTCTCAATCGGAATTCATTCATTTTCTGTTCGCCACTCGCTTCCAGTACTACAGTGCTTACAACAGCACAGCAAACAAGCGTTGCGAAATAATATCGCAGATAAATTGCCACTCTCCTCTTTGATATTGTGAGAGTCGCTGCTTTTTATTATAACTATACGAACAAGAGTACAAGACGTACAGAGGAACTGCAGTATTAAAACTCTTATCGACTTCAGGTTGCTAAGTATCTGTAGGTCGGAATTGTCTTGTACAATAAACTACATCATTAATTTAATTTATACAAGCACCTGCATGTCTTTTCCGTATGGTCTCTCTCACTTGACGCAATCACGCATAATTGTATAATATAAACATTAACATGAATTATTGTCGAA